>WNGS01000857.1:10431-21084 GCA_020271785.1 Procambarus virginalis | reverse complement strand
TACGCTCCGAACATCCTTTTTCAGAACCAACACGAGGTCCCGACCTGCACCTGCATCCCCGTCACCAACATCTGGAGGTGCAACGACCCCCCACTGCGGGGAACTGCCGACAGAAGCCGCAGGAGGCGAATCATAGACACAATCCTCAGCATCAGCAGGTACATGGACGTCAGCGTCCACGACCTCAATCCCCGAGAACCCCACAACGGCAGAATCCACCTCATCAGCCCATGCAGTAGACGAACGCCTGGATCTCTTGGGCACCGGGCGCACATCTTCGGAACCAGAAGCTGACCCAGACCCACGGGCATCACAAGCCGCGCGTCCTCGTCTTACGACCGCAGCAGCCTCAACCGCAGGGGGAACCGGACCACACACAAACGGGGACCCCACAGCCACTTCAGCATCCGGGACCCGCGGTGAGGAGACAGGGCCAGGCGCAGCATCGGAAGACAGGTGAGCATGCGCTGAGGATGGCGCAGTACGACGAGCCACCGGAGCAGCAGGGACAGGCACACTAACAGGATCAGGGGAATCCACCGATCTCATCGCAACAGCCGGAGGAGGGCCGGCGACATCCGGGAAACGTCGGGGACGCCGGGGGAGGCGCATCAATGATCGGGCGGTTGCCGCATCCCCGAAGTCCTCGTCCAGGGGAAGCGGAGGGAAATCTCTTCCCGAAAGAGGTGATAGGTGCAACTGGAGCCGCCTCGCACCCTGCAGCCTGATGCCCCAACAAGCCACACCGGAAACAGGTCCGAGGCTGCCGGGCATAGTATACCCGGATGTAGCAACCCAGAAGCCGGACTGAGGATGGAATGTCCGACCGCAGACGCATGCCCAAGGTGCGAATATTCGTCCGCCTCCCGGCATACTTCCCGGAGGATATCGTGTTTACCCTCACACTGACGACGGGCCCAAATCGCTGGAAATAACGCCGCAGAAGCTCTTCGGGAAACTCCAGGGCGCCCCATGCACGCTGACATAGGTCAGCGCACCACTCCGGTCTGATATGGCGACTGAGCCGGTACCTCCTGGCAAGGACAGCGAGCGCCCCTCGTAACGACTGAGGAAGGCACGATATACCTCCTCCGTCGCCAGCTTGATGACAACGCGATGCGCAGTCACCAGCTCAATCCCGTCAACATCCAGCACCGGGACATGCAGCAAGTCGCACAGTACTTCCGCAACCTCCGGATACCCAGCACGGCCAGAGAATTCCAGACCGACCGAGTTCACACGCTTGATCGCTGGTAGGGGACCACCCATGGTGAACCCAACACCTGCCACGTCTGCACACCGCCAGGCAGGCAACAACACTGGGGGGTGGGGGGGGGCAGCTACGCCCCGCCACCTGGCGATCAAACGGCTGACTACCCTAGCAGTCACGGAGGGACACGTCCGCACTCCACGGCTGCCCAGGGTCAACTCCAATAATATCGAATTGGCGATAATAATATCGCCAACAGAGGGAAACTGTTGGCGACCTGTCTGAGGCTTGTTTAGGGTCGGATTGTATAGCCGGAACAGTTTTGTGGTGTGCCTGGTCGTTCATTTGTGAGTTATAATAATATCATTATACAACGCAGTGTTTTACATAACTGCGAATAATATTCAAACTGTGAAGAGGAAAGGGTGAAGAGGAGTGCTTTGACAGTTTCGCCGTCCATGCTGAATTTGTTGCTTCTCCCGGTCATTGGGTATGACTGATGACACTACGGTATTTGTATCGGATGAGACTGATGTGTTGACTGTCCAGGATGTGTTGGTGATGTTTGAAAAGGCAACAGGTGCCGTAGTCAATAGGGAGAAGACGTGTATGATGGGGCTTGGTCGTTGGGCTGCTAAATCCACCTGAGATGGTGATTGGGTTCAAGTGGTAAAGTGTATTAAGATACAGGGGTTGACATGGTGTCAATCCTATGAGTTGACAGTGAGAAGGAACTGGAGTGTCTTTGAGTGGTGCTCATACAGTGACTTCACTCTTGTCGGCGAGATGGTTGACCCTGTACCAAAAGGCGGTTGTGGTGAATTGTACAATTCGTCCTTGACTCAAGTCCATTACATCCAGCGGTTGACCCCACAGACGCGTTCATAAATTTTTACATGCTGTTCATTTAAAATGGAATTTTTTCAAATATAAATTAATATTATAATATTAGCATATTGTGCATATATATAGGAATAGGTTAGGTTAGGTGTTTAGGTTCTGTTGACGATTATTGTATTTGTAGTACGTGGGTGAAGCATTTACAGCGTTGTGGTTCGAACAAAACTCGTCAGTGAGACACTTGTTCAGGAAGTGTTTAGACCAGGCGAGGAGTACGGGTGGGCCTCCAGAATGTGTTTTATAAGTCGCTGGCTATTGTGGGTGTAACATCTATGCGGGAGCCGTTGAAATGCGATGGTGTGAGCATTTTGGGATATTATTACTGTAAACTGCGTACAGGTTATTTGCTGGAACTGTCTGCATACAGGGATGTTACCTTTGTGATCCCTCCAGATTACTCATGTGTGATTGATGGTTTGTGGGGGTATTTGCCACGTAAAGGATCCTGTGTAGTTGGCGAGCTAAAGGGTGTATGAGCTTCTGCTTCCCGGTGGTGTCTCCTGTGGTGGAGGAGGCGTTCCTTCTCTTTCATTGGAATGAGATGTGGGGAATGTTAATAAGTATACTGAGCCACGACAACGGGATCTGGAGTACAGGTACTTGGAAAGAGTCCCTCTTTACTGATGCTCGACTCCACGTGTTGGGTATTTGGGGGTAGTGACGAGTGTGGTTATTGTGGTGCTCCCGAGACTCTGCTCCATGGTTTCTATTTTTGTAAACATAGAGCTGCTCTCGCGGCCTGGTTGAGAGGCACGATTACCGCTCTGTGTGGGGCTAATGTCTTTGTTGACCCCTTGAGCATGTTGGTGTTTAGTTTCCACTCCTCCAGTGTGAAGGCTCGCAATACATTGGCTGTGTTACTGTCGGATTATATATTTTGCCTCTGGATAGGGCAGCAAGAAGGATATTCTGTGGACAGGACCCTGCAGGTCTTGAAGGGCTCGGGTACGGTACGATGGTTGGTTGTTTAAGGATGTTGCTTGGGAATGGTATGGAAAATTATTTTACAGATGGTTATGTACGTGTTTGTAGTACTATTTTGCTTTAATGCCTTATTGATTAGTTTGCAATTTGCAACAAATTGCAAACTTTATGCAATTTGTTTGCACAGTTGCACAAACCACTGTGCAAACAAATGTGCTTTGTTTGCACAGTTTTTCTTGTATTCTGCCATTTTTCCCTATAAATGTTATTGTTATGTGTTATGTTTTGTGTTTTAGTTTGCGCTTGTTACAGTGGAAACTGTTGTGGATTTAAGATTTGTGTATTCTTGTATTTTTCCTGTTCTGTGCTTTGCGATTTGAGTAATTGTGTTGTATACCGGTACCACCGAGTGTGTGTTCTTTGACGTGTAATGTTATATTTTTGGTTCATTTTGCTGTTAATGTAATTGTTACTTCCCATCCCGAGATGGAAGCTTTTGTCATGCTGTGGTGGGATTGACTTATTGTGTGTTGATGCTGTTGTCAAGTTTTTCTGTTGGTGCTTTTTTATCATTGTCCTGCTCTTATGTAGATTGATTCGTTCAGATGTTTGGATATTTTTGTATATATATTTGCGTTTATATTAAATAAAGAAAATAACAAGTGTAAACAGTTTGCCTTATACGTAACTGTGAAGCGCTCAAGTATAGTCAGGAAAATGGCAACTCAATATTGAATTTACACAGTTGCCAGTGTTCCATCGTTTAGCCCAGCCATAAGATGTCGAGATCTCGGAGGAGCCTCGAGGGACAGTGACGGAGGTCCTCACCTGTAGGCGAAGAAGGTGCTGAGAACGGAGACGACGATGGCGGCTGTGAGCACCAGGTACTGTGGACGAGTGAGGACCTGCAGCCTGGGGTCCGCGACACCTTCATGGCGATCACCAGACCTGCGGGGAGCACCAGCACACAGGTGGGTAGCGTGGGAGGTGGGCGGCGAGGGAAAGGTACACTGGGAGGGACGGAGGGAGGGACGGGTTGAGAGAGAGAAATATAGGAAGTGTTAAATTGGTTGGTGAGAAGGGAGGGAGAGGTGGGTGAGCTAGTGGGAGGGTAGGGAGGGAGGAGAGCAAGACACATGTATACACATACCTCATAATACACATCTATATATAATCACCTCACCATACACGTATACACCTACCTCACAATACACGTGTATATACCCACCTCGCCATACGCATGTATACACTCGCCTCTCCACAAAATATTCATAAATATCAGTATTTCATTCTACTGTATTTAAATCAGACTCGAATTTGCACAGTTTTCACATTTACACAACGCCGTAGAGGGCGAATATTTACCCGAAGTGATGACACATTCAACATTATTCTGACGCCTGCCATCACAGCCGGGACGAACCAGGCGGAAGATTTATTATAAAATATCAGAGTGAATCTCTGACCATTTGTTGCCATGGAAACTCACAGACTATCCACGATTACTGGCCCTGAGTGACCATAGTGACTGGCCCTGAGTGACCATAGTGACTGGCCCTGAGTGACCATAGTGACTGGCCCTGATGACCATATAGTGACTGGCCCTGAGTGCCATAGAGACTGGCCCTGAGTGGCCATAGTGAGTGGCCCTCAGTGACCATAGTGACTGGCCCTAGTGACCATAGAGACTGGTCCTGAGTGACCATGACTGGTCCTGAGTGACCGTGACTGGTCCTGAGTGACCGTGACTGGTCCTGAGTGACCGTGACTGGTCCTGAGTGACCATAGTGACTGGCCCTGAGTGACCATAGTGACTGCCCTGAGTGACCATAGTGACTGGCCCTGAGTGACCATGTGACTGGCCCTGAGTGACCATAGAGACTGCCCTGAGTGGCCATAGTGAGTGGCCCTGAGTGACCATAGTGAGTGCCCTGAGTGACCATAGTGAGTGGCCCTGAGTGACCATAGAGACTGGCCCTGAGTGACCATAGAGACTGGCCCTGAGTGACCATAGAGACTGGCCCTGAGTGACCATAGTGACTGGCCCTGAGTGACCATAGTGACTGGCCCTGAGTGACCATAGTGACTGGCCCTGAGTGACCATAGTGACTGGCCCTGAGTGACCATAGAGACTGGCCCTGAGTGGCCATAGTGAGTGGCCCTGAGTGACCATAGTGACTGGCCCTGAGTGACCATAGTGACTGCCCTGAGTGACCATAGAGACTGGCCCGAGTGACCAAAGTGACTGCCCTGAGTGACCATAGTGACTGCCCTGAGTGACCATAGTGACTGGCCCTGAGTGACCATAGTGACTGGCCCTGAGTGACCATAGTGAGTGGCCCTGAGTGACCATAGTGACTGGCCCTGAGTGACCATAGAGACTGGCCCTGAGTGACCATAGAGACTGGCCCTGAGTGACCATAGAGACTGGCCCTGAGTGACCATAGAGACTGGCCCTGAGTGACCATAGAGACTGGCCCTGAGTGGCCATAGTGAGTGGCCCCGAGTGCTGTGTTACCTCCCTCACTGTGGTATACTGAGGTCTTGGCCTCCCTCACTGTGGTATACTGAGGTCTTACCTCCCTCACTGTGGGTATACTGAGGTCTTGCCTCCCTCACTGTTGGTATACTGAGTCTTAACCTCCCTCACATGTGGGTATACTGAGGTCTTGCCTCCCTCCTGTGGTATACTGAGGTCTTGCCTCCCTCACTGTGGGTATACTGATGTCTTGCCTCCCTCACTGTGGGTATACTGAGGTCTTACCTCCCTCACTGTGGGTATACTGAGGATCTTACCTGCTCCACTGTGGGTATACTGAGGTCTTACCTCCCTCACTGGGTGGTATACTGCGGTCTTACCTGCCCACTGTGGGTATACTGAGGTCTTATCTGCCTCACTGGGGTATACTGCGGTCTTACCTGCCTCACTGGGGGTATACTGAGGTCTTATCTGCCTCACTGGGGTATACTGAGGTCTTACCTGCCCCACTGTGGGTATACTGAGGTCTTACCTCCCTCACTGTGGGTATACTGAGGTCTTACCTGCCACACTGGGGTATACTGCGGTCTTACCTCCCTCACTGTGGGTATACTGAGGTATTCCTGCCTCACTGTGGGTATACTGAGGTCTTACCTGCCCCACTGGGGGTATACTGCGGTCTTACCTCCCTCACACTGTGGGTATACTGCGGTCTTACCTGTCCCACTGGGGTATACTGCGGTCTTACCTCCCTCACTGTGGGTATACTGAGGTCTTTCCTGCCTCACTGTGGGTATACTGAGGTCTTTCCTGCCTCACTGTGGGTATACTGAGGTCTTACCTGCCCCACCTGGGTTATACTGCGGTCTTACCTCCCTCACTGAGGGTATACTGCGGTCTTACCTGCCCAACTGTGGGTATACTGAGGTCTTATCTGCCTCACTGGGGGTATACTGCGGTCTTACCTGTCTCACTGGGGTATACACTGAGGTCTTATCTGCCTCACTGGGGGTATACTGAGTCTTACCTGCCTCACTGGGGGTATACTGAGGTCTTACCTGCCTCACTGGGGGTACTACTGCGGTCTTACCTCCCTCACTGTGGGTATACTGCGGTCTTACCTGTCCCACTGGGGGTATACTGCGGTCTTACCTCCCTCACTGTGGGTATACTGAGGTCTTTCCTGCCTCACTGTGGGTATACTGAGGTCTTTCCTGCCTCACTGTGGGTATACTGAGGTCTTACCTGCCCCACTGGGGGTATACTGCGGTCTTACCTCCCTCACTGAGGTATACTGCGGTCTTACCTGCCCAACTGTGGGTATACTGAGGTCTTATCTGTCTCACTGGGGGTATACTGCGGTCTTACCTGCCTCACTGGGGGTATACTGAGGTCTTATCTGCCTCACTGGGGGTATACTGAGGTCTTACCTGCCTCACTGGGGGTATACTGAGGTCTTACCTGCCTCACTGGGGGTATACTGAGGTCTTACCTGCCTCACTGGGGGTATTCTGCGGTCTTACCTGCCCAACTGTGGGTATACTGAGGTCTTATCTGCCTCACTGGGGGTATACTGCGGTCTTACCTGCCTCACTGGAGGTATACTGCGGTCTTACCTGGCTCACTGTGGGTATACTGTCTTACCTGCCTCACTGTGGGTATACTGAGGTCTTACCTGCCTCACTGTGGGTATACTGAGGTCTTACCTGCCCCACTGTGGGTATACTGAGGTCTTACCTCCCCCACTGTGGGTATACTGAGGTCTTACCTGCCCCACTGTGGGTATACTGAGGTCTTACTTGCCCCACTGTGGGTATACTGCGGTCTTACCTCCCTCACTGTGGGTATGCTGAGGTCTTACCTCCCTCACTGTGGGTATACTGAGGTCTTACCTCCCTCACTGTGGGTATACTGAGGTCTTACCTGCCTCACTGTGGGTATACTGAGGTCTTACCTGCCCCACTGTGGGTATACTGAGGTCTTACCTGTCCCACTGTGGGTATACTGAGGTATTACCTGCCCCACTGGGTATACTGAGGTTTTACCTGTTCCACTGTGGGTATACTGAGGTTTACCTGGCCCACTGTGGGTATACTGAGGTTTACCTGCCCCACTGTGGGTATACTGAAGTCTTACCTGCCCCACTGTGGGTATACTGCGGTCGTACCTCCCTCACTGGGGGTATACTGAGGTCTTACCTGCCTCACTGTGGGTATACTGAGGTCTTACCTGCCTCACTGTGGGTATACTGAGGTTTTACCTGTCCCACTGTGGATATACTGAGGTCTTACCTGCCCCACTGTGGGTATACTGAGGTTTTACCTGCCCCACTGTGGGTATACTGAGGTCTTACCTGCCCCACTGTGGGTATACTGCGGTCTTACCTCCCTCACTGGGGTATACTGAGGTCTTACCTGCCTCACTGTGGGTATACTGAGGTCTTACCTGCCCCACTGTGGGTATACTGAGGTTTTACCTGCCCCACTGTGGGTATACTGAGGTCTTACCTCCCTCACTGGGGGTATACTGAGGTCTTACCTCCCTCACAGTGGGTATACTGAGGTCTTACCTCCCTCACTGTGGGTATACTGAGGTCTTCCCTCCCTCACAGTGGGTATACTGAGGTCTTACCTGCCTCACTGTGGATATACTGAGGTCTTACCTCCCTCACAGTAGGTATACTGAGGTCTTACCTTCCTCACTATGGGTATACTGTGGTCTTACCTGCCTCACTGTGAGTATACTGAGGTCTTACCTGCCTCACTGTGGGTATACTGATGTCTTACCTCCCTCACTATGGGTATACTGTGGTCTTACCTGCCTCACTATGGGTATACTGTGGTCTTACCTGCCTCACTGTGGATATACTGAGGTCCTACCTCCCTCACAGTAGGTATACTGAGGTCCTACCTCCCTCACAGTAGGTATACTGAGGTCTTACCTCCCTCACAGTAGGTATACTGAGGTCCTACCTCCCTCACAGTAGGTATACTGAGGTCCTACCTCCCTCACAGTAGGTATACTGAGGTCCTACCTCCCTCACAGTAGGTATACTGAGGTCCTACCTCCCT
This sequence comes from Procambarus virginalis, assembly GCA_020271785.1. NCBI lineage: Eukaryota > Metazoa > Arthropoda > Malacostraca > Decapoda > Cambaridae > Procambarus > Procambarus virginalis. The sequence continues at coordinate 12,500 of WNGS01000857.1, read as the reverse complement.
CACAGTAGGTATACTGAGGTCCTACCTCTTCACAGTAGGTATACTGAGGTCTTACCTTCCTCACAGTAGGTATACTGAGGTCGTACCTGCCTCACTGTGGGTATACTGAGGTCCTACCTCCCTCATAGTAGGTATACTGAGGTCCTACCTCCCTCACAGTAGGTATACTGAGGTCCTACCTCCCTCACTGTGGGTATACTGAGGTCCTACCTCCCTCACCGTAGGTATACTGAGGTCCTACCTCCCTCACAGTAGGTATACTGAGGTCCTACCTCCCTCACAGTGGTATACTGAGGTCCTACCTCCCTCACCGTAGGTATACTGAGGTCCTACCTCCCTCACAGTAGGTATACTGAGGTCCTACCTCCCTCACAGTTGGTATACTGAGGTCCTACCTCCCTCACGTAGGTATACTGAGGTCCTACCTCCCTCACCGTAGGTATACTGAGGTCCTACCTCCCTCACAGTAGGTATACTGAGGTCCTACCTCCCTCACAGTAGGTATACTGAGGTCCTACCTCCCTCACAGTAGGTATACTGAGGTCCTACCTCCCTCACAGTAGGTATACTGAGGTCCTACCTCCCTCACAGTAGGTATACTGAGGTCCTACCTCCCTCACTGTGGGTATACTGAGGTCCTACCTCCCTTACTGTTGGTATACTGAGGTCCTACCTTCCTCACAGTTGGTATACTGAGGTCCTACCTCCCTCATAGTAGGTATACTGAGGTCCTACCTCCCTCCCTGTGGGTATACTGAGGCCCTACCTCCCTCACAGTAGGTATACTGAGGTCCTACCTCCCTCACAGTAGGTATACTGAGGTCCTACCTCCCTCACTGTGGGTATACTGAGGTCCTACCTCCCTCACAGTAGGTATACTGAGGTCCTACCTCCCTCACAGTAGGTATACTGAGGTCCTACCTCCTTCACAGTAGGTATACTGAGGTCTTACCTCCCTCACAGTAGGTATACTGAGGTCCTACCTCCCTCACAGTAGGTATACTGAGGTCCTACCTCCCTCACAGTACGTATACTGAGGTCCTACCTCCCTCACAGTAGTATACTGAGGTCCTACCTCCCTCACAGTAGGTATACTGAGGTCCTACCTCCCTCACAGTTGGTATACTGAGGTCCTACCTCCCTCACAGTTGGTATACTGAGGTCCTACCTCCCTCACTGTGGGTATACCTCGCGTCGAGAATTAAAGAACATATATAATTTCATAGAATATCAAATTAATTATAACGAGAGCAACAAGTCCAACAATACGAGGAGTGGGTGGGAGAACTCACCGAGGGCGGCGCCACCACACACTGGTGAGGGAAGTGGGCGGCCATGTAGGTCCTGGAGAGCATCACCAGGGTCATCCACACGCCGTAGGCCGCCCACAGTCCGCGCTCCGCCCACCTCTTCTGCTTCTGGCTGTGGGCGGGAGGGAAGGAGGTGGTGAGGGTTGGTGGGGGTGTGTGGGTCATGGGGAGGTGTGCAGCTGCCTCCCTGTGTGAGGAGTGAGGTGTGCAGCTGCCTCCTTGTGTGAGGTGTGAGGTGTGCAGCTGCCTCCTTGTGTGAGGTGTGAGGGTGCAGCTGCCTCCTTGTGTGAGGTGTGCAGCTGCCTCCTTGTGTGAGGTGTGAGGGGTGCAGCTGCCTCCCTGTGTGAGGAGTGCAGCTGCCTCCCTGTGTGAGGTGTGCAGCTGACTCCCTGTATGAGGAGTGAAGGGTGCAGCTGCCTCCCTGTGTGAGGGGTGAGGTGTGCAGCTGCCTCCCTGTGTGAGGAGTGAAGGGTGCAGCTGCCTCCCTGTGTAAGGGGTGAGGTGTGCAGCTGCCTCCCTGTGTGAGGAGTGAGGGTGCAGCTGCCTCCTTGTGTGAGGGGTGCAGCTGCCTCCTTGTGTGAGGTGTGCAGCTGCCTCCTTGTGTGAGGTGTGAGGGGTGCAGCTGCCTCCCTGTGTGAGGGGTGCAGCTGCCTCCCTGTGTGAGGTGTGCAGCTGCCTCCCTGTGTGAGGAGTGAAGGGTGCAGCTGCCTCCCTGTGTGAGGGGTGAGGTGTGCAGCTGCCTCCCTGTGTGAGGAGTGA
>WNGS01000856.1:77883-88829 GCA_020271785.1 Procambarus virginalis | reverse complement strand
AGCTGACCTGACAGCCACGTGGTCATGTATACTGAAGAGCTGACCTCTACAGTTATTGAACCAAAACTTCTGAGGTGACCTTTATATTTTCATCTTGTTTATTTCGGTTGCTGAGTTTATTACGTGTTTTGGTAATTTATATTAAACTGTTGACTTAAAGTAAAAGGAAGATCCGAAGTATATTGGGTCGACCTGTGGACCGTCGTGACCCCAGCGGGTGACCCCAGCGGGTGACCCCTCACACTGACAATGACTCTTCCTTATTAATTAAGTCCTCAACCAATAATATATACACCTCAGGTGTGATGTATGAGGTAATTACCAATTGTAAATAATTACAGCAATTACTTGTGATAATAACCGGAAGTAATCAACAAAAGTCATAACTTTCTGTTAAAGTTCGACATAATAACTCCTCCTAATACTCTCCAGTAATAACGCATCATAATAACCAGACGCAATAATGCACAGAAATAACGTCAAAGACATTTCCGCAAGTAATATCTTGCAGAAAATATAAGCACAAAACATGTTGCGACACCCTGTATAACAACTTCTGATAACTCCACGCCCCAATAACCTGCCTTAATATCCTCACGTAATAACTTCCTGAATAACTTCTCCCTAATAGCCAGGTGTAAACAGCCACAACAACCAACCTGTGTGTGGGGTTTTCTACTTTGCTTTCCCGACTACAATGCATACGTTACCAATGTACATGTGGCAGACGCTTCACGAAGCTGTCGGAATCCAGCAGAGAAAATACGAGAGCAAGCGTACAGGGCCTGGGAGCATAGTCGAGTAAGAGTCCTTGATGGTCTCTTCTCAGACTGGCCTCGCCTGGTTCTGATCCACATTGGTCGTTGGAATCTCCTCAACGCTTGAAACTCTTTAAGGGTCATTTAAGATCTCATTTTGAATGAACATTGGTTCAGCATCAAATTCTATGACGGAGTTAAACTTCCTAAATTCGAGGCAGATGCGCACACCTTCACTAGGTTTCTTCTCCTCAATGTTTGAAACACTTTAAGGGACTCCAAGGGTTCTCATCACATTTATAGAGAAATGAATAACAGGCAACTCGGTGTTGAAGACACCTGGGGCTGAAGGCTTAAGTAATAGTTGGCAGTATTCAGAAGTGGTTCAACAGAAATACCGCATAAAGCTTAACAGTAGTTTATTTACAAACTTAACCACTAATACAATGGCTGCTTGATTTACTTTAGATTGGCATCAGAAAGGCTATGGTTGCATTAGCGAGATTCTTGACGTCTGACTAATCGATTCTGATCCACTCGTGGGTCAGAATACACCTAACTTAACTCAACTGACAGCCAATCATTAAAACAGCAAACCTAACTGCCTGTGTGCAAAGGGTCACAGGAGTTCAACCAGGATACTCGGGCAATGATGATGCACAATTATTCAACAATGGCACTGTTATTTGGACAGGCAACAATCATGTACAATAATTATGTCACACAATAACTAAATGTGTGGTGTATGTGAGATTCACATTCACAGACGAGTGTAATATCGTGTTGAAACACAGATAAACACACATACACCGTCAGGGGTCTCGGTCCCCACCTATACCTGTGTCAGGTATTGAGAAGGTGAGAACTTTGGTTGACCACTCAGATCAACACACAGACAGACACAATAATAAACAAAATCTTGTACTTACAGTTATGGCTACCTCTCTTATTCACTGTCTCATGCACATTCAAGCAGACCTCATAAGTGGCTGTTATGATCTCATGATCCACAGCTTCGCTGGCCAACCATCATAGCCTGGCCAAGTTTCAATAAGTGTCTAGGGTAAAGTGAAAAAGGCTGGTTAAAACAACACCAGTTTACTGGGACATATAAACAGGTCACCGTAAAACAATGAGAAACTGAAGTTCACTATATACAACTGATATACAACTAGTATACAACTGGTACTCTAATCAGAACAAGGAGCTTAACACAGCTCTCGTAATCACCTCAAGGAACTTAAACACAGCTATCGAAATCAGCAACAGACATTAACTGCACACACTTAGGACTAGCTAACACCGAGCTCCAACCCGGCGCAGTGGTACACTAACCCAAGTATCAGGTTGGTGGAGTCAGACATTAATAAGTAGTGGGTGAGGAATCAGTAACGTACTACAACACAATAACAAGCACCAATGTTCCTCACATACCCATCTCAACACAAAAAATCTTCCACCTGACATAACTGATGTACCTCGGTAGCCTGATCCACTATAATAACAACATTACTCTTATATATACATTAGTAATCAATAAACAACAAAATACACCACAACTCAAGATTTCTGAACGTTATTGCGTCAAGTTATTATGATGTGTTATTACTGGAAATTATTAGGGTCGACTTATTATGTCAAAATTTTGCAGAAGGTTATTACTTCCGTTAATTATTTCCGGATATTTCTTACCAAACTAAGAGTTCCTGGCCCAGTGACAGTGTCAGTAGAGTGGGTTGTGTGCCGTGTAAACTGTAGGTTATTATGGAGGTTATTGTGGTGGATTATTATGGTGGGTTATTGTGGTGGATTATTATGGAGGGTTATTGTGGTGGATTATTATGGAGGGTTATTGTGGTGGATTATTATGGAGGGTTATTGTGGTGGATTATTATGGAGGGTTATTGTAGTGGATTGTTTTTGGAGGGTTATTTTGGTGGATCATTATGGAAGTTTATTGTGGTGGATTATTATGGAGGGCTATTGTGGTTGATTATTGTGGAGGGTTATTGTGGTGGATTATTATGGAGGGTTATTGTGGTGGATTATTATGGAGGGTTATTGTGGTGGATTATTATGGAGGGTTATTGTGGTGGATTATTATGGAGGTTATTGTGGTTGATTATTATGGAGGGTTATTGTAGTGGATTGTTTTTGGAGGGTTATTTTGGTGGATCATTATGGAAGTTTATTGTGGTGGATTATTATAGAGGGTTAATGTTGTGGAATATTATGGATGGTTATTGTGTTTGATTAATTTGGAGGGTTGCTGTGATGAATTATTATGGTGGGTTATTGTTGTGGATTTTTTTGTGGGTTATTGTGGTTGATTATTATGGAGGATTCTTGAGATGGATTATTATGGAGAGGTATTGTGGTGGATAAATATGGAGAGGTATTAAGGTTGATTAAATCGGAGGTGTATTGTAGTGGATTATAATGGTGAATTATTTTGAAGGATCTTTCATTGGATTAATATGTAATGTTATCAGGGTGGATATTCTGGTGGATAATTCTTGTGGATTATTTGCGAGGGTTATTTTGATGGATTACTAAATATATGACCTTTTGATTGCAAGACCAGGTGCTTCTCATGACCATGTGGCTGTCAGGTCAGCTCTACAGTATACATGACCACGTGGCTGTCAGGTCAGCTCTACAGTATATATGACTACGTGGTGACCAAGCTACAAAGTATACATGATCACGTGGCTGTCAGGTCCGCTCTACAGTATACATGACTACTTGGTGACCAAGCTCCAAAGTATACATGATCACGTGATATCTACAGTGCAACCGTTGATTAATGCCAGCATAAGTAAACACACTGGTGACCTCTGATGACCCAGAGGTCATAACAGTCTTGACACGAGTCAACGTTTTCATTCTTAAAATAACAGGAGTCTTGTATTAAGACTTTTCTCATAAGTACTTGAGGGCAGTTTTCACTCCTTAATGGTTATCACTTCCTTCAGATAAAGGTTCTTAGTGTCACTTAGTGTTGAGGTGAAGGTCTATATACAACCCGTCCTCCAAATAGAACGTCGCATTTTGACGTATACTCTACCTAAGGCCAAAAATTGTCGTACTAGAAAATGGTAGCGGTTAGCGAAATTTTCATACTCTCCCGTTTTCTGTTCTGGGTCCTCTGATAGGTTAGGATAATGGGAATTTAGTACGACAGTTTCTTGACGTTGGGAAACCTTAGGAGGACGGGCTGCTATATAATAATTATTGTGAGTCTTGACTAATCAGGAAGAGTCATGGTCAGTGTGTGGGGTCACCCGCTGGGGTCACGACGGTCCTCAGGTCGACCCCACAACTGTTGGAACTTCCTTTTACTTTATGTCAACATTTTAATATAATTTCCCAAAACACATAATAAACTCAACAACCGAACATGTTGAATAAAGTCCTGAACAACAGATGAAACATAAAGTCACCTCAGAAGTTTGTCTTCAATAACAATTAGAAGCGACTAAGAATAAAGATATAACTGGGGGTTTAACTGATAGTTAATATATAAAGTCCACTACGGGTTCACCATAGCCCGTGCTACTTGGAACCTTTTGTTCCGAGTTGATGAATCTCAAACAACAACAGATACTTAATATAATATTTTATTGCCAAATTTCTACGAGTTTTTATTATAATAGTTTTTATTATAATTACTATTATTGTAGGTTATTCTATGGGTTATCCAAACAACAGGTTATTATTGTATTTTATTCCAGCAAGTTATTATTACAACATTCTATTATTGTAGGTTAATGATGCAGGTTATTATTACAACTGGCTATTATTTTATGTTATCACTGCATGGTATTATTAGAAAAGGTTGTTATTTAATATTATTAATAAGGTTATTATCACAACAGTTAATTATTGTTTGTTATTACTGACATAATATTACAACTGTCTTTTGATGCAGGTTATAAATCAAAGTTATGAACACAACAGGTTATCATTGGAGGGTTTAATGCCGGTTATAAGAACAGGTTGTTATTCTGGCTTGATGTTTATTGATATTGATGTAGAATAGTGAGACTGATTATTATAACAGGTTAGTAGGGAAGTTTTAACTGCTGATTGTTAAAACAACCAGTTGGTTGGTTGTTGTGCCTGGTAATATACCAGACAATTAGATAAAGGTTAATTCGGAAAGTTATTACGGGAGGATCTTAAGGCAGGTTATTGGGGCGAGGAGTTATTAGGAAGTTGTTATTCAGGGAGTTACATCTTTTTGTGTTTTATTATTTCTGCAAGATATTACATGCAGAAGTAACTTATATATATATATATTCTGGCTATATATATATATATCGATATATATATATATATATATATATATATATATAGATATAATATATATATATATATATATATGGCTGGCAGGGCTGACCTATTTTTCTAGATGTATATATAAATATATATATATATATGTCGTACCTAGTAGCCAGAACGCACTTCTCAGCCTACTATGCAAGGCCCAATTTGCCTAATAAGCCAAGTTTTCCTAAATTAAGATATTTTCTCTAATTTTTTCTTATGAAATGACAAAGCTACCCATTTCATTATGTATGAGGTCAAATATTTTTATTGGCGTTAAAATAACGTAGATATATGACCGAACCTAACCAACCCTACCTAACCTAACCTAACCTATCTTTATAGGTAGGTTAGGTTAGGTAGCCGAAAATGTTAGGTTAGGTTAGGTTAGGTAGGTTAGGTAGTCGAAAAAACATTAATTCATAAAAACTTGGCTTATTAGGCAAATCGGGCCTTGCATAGTAGGCTGAGAAAGTGCGTTCTGGCTACTAGGTACGAAATATATATATATATATATATATATATATATATATATATATATATATATATATATAGTATATTGTTATATCATATATATGTATATATATATATATATTATATCTATATATATGTATAATATATATATATATATAGAATATATATATAGTATATATCGTACCTAGTAGCCATAATGCACTTCTCAACCTACTATATCAGGCCCGATTTGCCTAATAAGCCAGTTTTCATGATTATATATTTCTCTAATTTTTTCTTATGAAATGATAAAGCACCCATTTCATGAAATGTTAGCTTTATCATTCATAAGAAAAACATTAGAGGAAAATATATTAATTCATGAAAACTTGGCTTATTAGGCAAATCGGCCTTGCATAGTCTGAGAAGTGCATTCTGTGCTACTAGGTAACTATAATTAATAAATATTTATAATACATATATATATATATATATATATATATATAGTATATATTTAAACATTATAATAATAACATATATATATATATATATATTATATATATAGTATATTAATATATATATTATATATATATAATTGTCGTACCTAGTAGCCAGAACGCACTTCTCATCCTACTATGCAAGGCCCATTTGCCTAATAAGCCAAGTTTTTTATGAATTAATGTTTTTTCCTACCTAACTCCTAACCTAACCTAACTAACTTGTTCGGCTACCTAACCAACCTTACCTATAAAGATAGGTTAGGTTAGGTAGGTAGGGTTGGTTAGTTCGGTCATATATCTACGTTAATTTTACGCCAAAAAATAATTTACCTCATACATAATGAAATGGGTAGCTTTGTCATTTCATAAGAAAAAAATTAGAGAAAATATATTATTTAGGAAAACTTGGCTTATTAGGCAAATTGGGCCTTGCATAGTAGGTAGAAGTGCGTTCTGGCTACTAGGTACGACATATATATATAATATTATTATATATACATCTTAGAAATAGTTCAGTCCTGTCAGCTATATAATATATATATATATATATATATAATAGATATAGATATATATATAAGTTACTTCTGCATGTAATATCTTGCAGAAATAATAAAACACAAAAAGATGTAACTCCCTGAATAACAACTTCCTAATAACTCCTCGCCCCAATAACCTGCCTTAAGATCCTCCCGTAATAACTTTCCGAATTAACCTTTATCTAATTGTCATGGTATATTACCAGGCACAACAACCAACCAACTGGTTGTTTTAACAATCAGCAGTTAAAACTTCCCTACTAACCTGTTATAATAATCAGTCTCACTATTCTACATCAATATCAATAAACATCAAGCCAGAATAACAACCTGTTCTTATAACCGGCACTAAACCCTCCAATATAACCTGTTGTGTTCATAACTTTGATTTATAACCTACATCAAAAGACAGTTGTAATATTATGTCAGTAATAACAAACAATAATTAACTGTTGTATAATAACCTTATTAATAACTATTAAATAACAACCTTTTCTATAATACCCTGCAGTGATAACATAAAATAATAGCCAGTTGTAATAATAACCTGCATCATTAACCTACAATAATAGAATGTTGTAATAAGTAACTTGCTGGAATAAAATACAATAATAACCTGTTGTTTGGATAACCCATAGAAATAACCTACAATAATAGTAATTATAATAAAAACTATTATAATAAAAACTCGTAGAAATTTGGCAATAAAATATTATATTAAGTATCTGTTGTTGTTTGAGATTCATCAACTCGGGAACAAAAGGTTCCAAGTAGCACGGAGCTATGGTGAACCCGTAGTGGACTTTATATATTAACTATCAGTTAAACCCCGTTATATCTTTATTCTAGTGCTTTAATGTTATTGAAGACAAACTTTGAGGTGACTTTATGTTTCATCTGTTGTTCAGGACTTTATTCAACATGTTCGGTTGTTGAGTTTATTATGTGTTTTGGGAAATTATATTAAAATGTTGACATAAAGTAAAAGGAAGTTCCAACAGTTGTGGGGTCGAGCTGAGGACCGTCGTGACCCCAGCGGGTGACCCCACACACTGACCATGACTCTTCCTGATTAGTCAAGACTCACAATAATTATTATATAGCAGTCCGTCCTCTTAAGGTTTCCCAACGTCAAGAAACTGTCGTACTAAATTCCCATTATCCTAACCTATCAGAGGACCCACAAGAAAAACGGGAGAGTATGCAAATATCTCGCTAACCGCTACCATTTTCTAGTACGACGATTTTTGGTCTTAGGGTAGATTACATCAAAATGCGACGTTCTATTTGGAGGACGGGTTGTATATAGACCTTCACCTCAACACTAAGTGACACTAAGAACCTTTAACTGAAGGAAGTGATAACCATTAAGGAGTGAAAACTGCCCTCAAGTACTTATGAGAAAGTCTAATACAAGACTCCTGTTATTTAAGAATGAAAACGTTGACTCGTGTCAACTGTTATGACTCTGGGTCATCAGAGGTCACCAGTTGTTTACTTATGTTGGCATTAATCAACGGTTGCTGATACACTGATCATGTATATTCAGTCTGGACTACACACGGTCATGTATACTTTGTAGCTCGCTACCACGTGGTCATGTATACTGTAGAGCTGACCTAACAGCCACGTGGTCATGTATCTGTGAGCTACCTGAGCCCAGGTCATGAGAAGCACCTGGTCTTGCAATCAAAAGGTCATATATTTAGTAATCCATCAAAATAACCCTCGCAAATAATCCACAAGAATTATCCACCAGAATATCCACCCTGATAACATTACATATTAATCCAATGAAAGATCCTTCAAAATAATTCACCATTATAATCCACTACAATACACCTCCGATTTAATCAACCTTAATACCTCTCCATATTTTCCACCACAATACCTCTCCATAATAATCCATCTCAAGAATCCTCCTAATAATCAACCCACAATAACACACAAAAATCCACAACATACCACAATAAGCCTCAACAGTAACCCTTCCAAATTTAATAATCACCACAATAACTCTCCATAATATCCACATACCACCACAAACATCCCTAGAACCCTCATAATAATCAAGCCAAAGTAACCTCTTCATAATAATCCACCAAAAACCCCAAAACCATCCAACTAACCCATAATACCCACCACAATACCCTCCATAATAATCCACCACAATAACCCTCCATAATAATCCACCACAATACCCTACCAAATTAACAGCTCATATACACAACCCATAAATCCTAACACATAAATGAGCAAAACCCTCCAAACAACACTACAATAACCTATCTTGTATCTTAATGTTGGCTTTCCCGGGGGCCGCTCACGCTCTACAGGAAGCGTAAGTGAGGGCTGCTACCCCACCATTTATTGCTAGGAACAGGGGGGCTAGTAAACCTGCATCCTCCGCCCCGGATCGAACCAGGACCAGAATCAAATCCAGCTTGCGCCAGCTCATATAACCACACCCATATAACCAATATCCTCCATAATAATCCACCACAAAATCAAATATCCAAAGTGACCCACCAAAATAACCACTCACAAAACCTCAATAAGCCACAATAACTCTCATAATAACACCCATCACAATAATACCACCTAACCATATAATCCATAAATCCCCATAATAAACCAGCCACAATCAACTGTACCCTCCATAATAATCCACCACAATAAACCCACCATATAATCCACACAAACTCAATAATCCACAACAATACCGTCCAATATCCACCAAATAGCCCGTCCATATAACCTACAGTTTACAACGCAGCAACAACACCACTCTCCTGACATGTCAAGTGGGCCAGAACCTCTTTAGTTTTGTGTAAGAAATATCCGGAAATAATTAACGGAAGTAATAACCTTCTGCAAAATTTTGACATAATAATCCACCCTAATAATTTCCAGTAATAACACATCATATATAATCTGACGCAATAACGGTTCAGAAACTTTGAGTTGTGGTGTATGTTGTATGTTTATTAGATTACTAAATGTATATATAAAGTAATGTTGTTCTATTATAGTGGATCAGGCTACCGAGGTACATCAGTTATGTCAGGTGGAAGATTATTTTGTGTTGAGATGGGTATGTGAGGATCATTGGTGCTTGTTATTGTGTTGTAGTACGTTACTGATTTTCCTCACCCACTCATAATTATGTCTGACTCCACCCACCTGATTACTTCGGTTTAGTGTACCACTGCGCCGGGTTGTGGCTGCGGTGTAAGCTAGTCCCACTAATGTGTGGGCAGTTAATGCTGTTCTGATTTAGATAGCTGTGTATTAAGTTCCTTGATGTGATGTACTGAGAGCTGTGTTAAGCTCCTTGTTTGATTAGAGTACCAGTTGTATACTAGTTGTATATCAGTTTTATATAGTGAACTCACTGCAGTTTCTCATTGTTTACATGTGAACCTGTTTTAATGGCCCAAGTAAACTGTGTGGTTGTCACTTACCAGCCTTTGTTCACTTCTACCCTAGACAACTATATTAGATAAACTCTGCGCCAGGCATGGACTAGTGAGGGTTGGGCCAGCGAAAGCTGTGGATCAATGAAGGAATGCACGTAACAGCCAGCTTATGAGGAGTGCGTGCTTGAATGTGCATAGAGCAGTGAATAGAGAGAAGGATGAGCACATTAACTGTAAGTAACAAGATATTGTTTAATTATTGTGTCTGTCCTGTGGTGGTTGAGTTCTGAGTGTGTCAACCAAAGTTCTCGAACCTTCTGCAATACCTGACACAGGTATAGGTTGGGACCTGAGACCCCTGACGGAGTAGTAGTGTGTGTTATCTGGTGTTTCAACACGATTATTACACTCGTCTGTGAATGTGGAATCTCACATACACCCACACATTTAGTTATTGTGTACCATAATTATTGTACCGAATGATTGTTGCGGGCGGATGGTCCAAATCAACAGTGCCAGGATGGCCTGTTGACCAAATAATGGGTGTAGACATCAGGTCATGTGCCCGAGTATCCTTGGTTTGAAAACTCCTGTGACACCTTTGCACAACAGGCAGTATAGTGTTTGGCTGTTTTAATGATTGGCCTGTCATTTGAGTTAAGTTAGGTGTATTCTGACCCACGAGTGGATCAGAAAATCGATTAGTCAGATGTCAAGAGTCTTGCTAATGCAACCCATAGCCTTTCTGACGCCAATGCATAAAGGAAATCAAGCACCCATTGTATTTGTGGTTAAGTTTTGTAAATAAACTACTGTTAAGCTTTATGCGGTATTTCTGTTGAACCACTTCTGAATACTGCCCACACTATTACTTAAGCCTTCAGCCCCAGGTGTCTTCAACACCGAGTTGCCTGTTATTCATTTCTCTATAAATGTGATGAGAACCCTTGG
>WNGS01000856.1:38922-53112 GCA_020271785.1 Procambarus virginalis | reverse complement strand
TTATTGTGTGACATAATTATTGTACATGATTGTTGCCTGTCCAATAACAGTGCCATGTTGAATAAATGTGCATCATCATTGCCCGAGTATCCTGTTGGAACTCCTGTGACCCTTTGCACACAGGCAGTTAGGTTTGCTGTTTTAATGATTGGCTGTCAGTTGAGTTAAGTTAGTGTATTCTGACCCACGAGTGGATCAGAATCGATTAGTCAGACGTCAAGATCTCGCTAATGCAACCATAGCCTTTCTGATGCCAATCTAAAGTAAATCAAGCAGCCTTGTATTAGTGGTTAAGTTTGTAAATAAACTACTGTTAAGCTTATGCGGTGTTTCTGTTGAACCACTTCTGAATACTGCCAACTATTACTTAAGCCTTCAGCCCCAGGTGTCTTCAACACCGAGTTGCCTGTTATTCATTTCTCTATAAATGTGATGAGAACCCTGGAGTCCCTTAAAGTGTTTCAAACATTGAGGAGAAGAAACCTAGTGAAGGTGTGCGCATCTGCCTCGAATTTAGGAAGTTTAACTCCGTCATAGAATTTGATGCTGAACCAATGTTCATTCAAAGTGAGATCTTAAATGACCCTTAAAGAGTTTCAAGCGTTGAGGAGATTCCAACGACCAATGTGGATCAGAACCAGGCGAAGCCAGTCTGAGAAGAGACCATCAAGGACTCTTACTCGACTATGCTCCCAGGACCTGTACGCTTGCTCTCGTATTTTCTCTGCATGATTCCGACAGCTTCGTGAAGCGTCTGCCACATGTACATTGGTAACGTATGCATTGTAGTCGGGAAAGCAAAGTAGAAAACCCCACACACAGGTTGGTTGTTGTGGCTGTTTACACCAGGCTATTAGGGAGAAGTTATTCAGGAAGGTATTACGTGAGGATATTAAGGCAGGTTATTGGGCGTGGAGTTATGAGGAAGTTGTTATACAGGGTGTCACAACATGTTTTTGTGTTTATAATTCTGCAAGCTCTTCTGCAAGCCCTGTCAGCTCTTCCGGAAATAATGTTGATGTTATTTCTGTGCATTATTAAGTCAGGTTATAATGATGTGTTATTACTGTAGAATATTAGGGCGAGTTATTATGTCAAACTTTAACAGAAACTTATTACTTTTGTTTCTTACTTCCAGTTATTATCACAAGTAATTGTTGTAATTATTTACAAATGGTAATTAGCTGAGATCAATACAAGCGGTTATTTCAGCAGGATAATACTGCAGTTTCACACAGATGATAATTAAGACTGGTTATTTTTCTTTATTCAAAGTATTAATATAAATTCCTAACACACCTTATTTTATACATCACACCTGAGGTGTATATATATTATTCGGTTGAGGACTTTATTAATAAGGAAGAGTCATGGTCAGTGTGTGGGGTCACCCGCTGGGGTCACGACGGTCCTCATGTCGACCCCACGAACGAGTCGATCTTCTTTTTACCTTAAGTCAACATTTTAATATAATTTCCCAAAACACGTAATAAACTCAGCAACCGACATAAACAGATCAAACATAAAGTCACCTCAGAAGTTTGGCTTCAATAACAATTAAAAGCGACTAAAAACAAATATGTAATTGGGTTTTAAGAAGAAACTGAACACATAGGTTATTACTCTGGGATAATATTACAACTTTAACAGAAGGTTATTACTTCCGGTTATTACTGCAGGTATTTGCTGCTATTATTTACAGTTATTAATTACCTGTATCACTAAAGGCGCTTGTTAAAGAAGGCTAATACTGCAGTTTCATACGCCTGATAATTAAGATTGGTTATTTTTCTATATTCAAAAAATTTTATATAAATTCCTAACTCACTTAATTTATACACCTCAGCTGAAGTAAATAAATTACTGGGTCGAGGACTTTATTACTAAGGAAGACTCATGGTCAGTGGGGGGGGGGGGGCTCCGGCGGGAGAATAACACGATGATCCTCGTGTTATTGTTGCATATAATTTCTGCTGGTTATAAGTTCTAGTTATTAGTTATGTTATAGGAACAGGTTATAAGGTCTGGTTATGTTCACAGGTTGTTAGACTGACAACTCCACAGTATACCTGAGAATGTGACTGCCAGACGAGGGCTTCTACAGGTTACATGAACATGTGGTTGCCAGGTAAACCAACATCACAGTGTACCTGACCTCTTGGTTTACCAGACAAGCAGTTCCTCAATATTGAGAAAGGTTATTGTGGTGGAATATTTTTATGGATATTTTGGTGGATTATTTGGTTGTACTTGCGGGTCACCTGAGAAGGTGAATAAATACTGGGTTGAGGACTTTAATAATTAGGAAGAGTCACGGTCAGTGTGTGGGGTCACCCGCTGGGGTCACGACGGTCCTCAGGTCGACCCCAAGAATCCCAAAAACCTTCCTTTTACCTTAAATAAACATTTTAATATAATTTCCCAAAACACGTAATAAACTCAACAACCGAACATGTTGAATAAAGTCCTGAACAACAGATGAAACAAAGTCACCGCAGAAGTTTGGCTTCAATAACAATGAACTAGCCTAATTACCTTTTCATAATAACCTGATGTAATTACCAACCACAACAATCAGTTTGTGTAAATGATCAGACGTAACAATCAGTTGTTAAACTATCACTAGTGACCTGTTATAATAACCGCCTTAATAATCAGTCTCAATATCCTGAATGAACAGCAAGCTGGTATAACAACCTGCAATTATAACTAGCACTAAAATCCTACGAGAAGAGCCTGTTGTAATAATAACTGACAGTAATAACCTACAATAATAATATTCCGGAGTAATAACCTATATGTTCAATATTTTTTAAACACCAATTATATATTTTGTTCTTAATCGCTTTTAATTGTTATTGAAGCCAAACTTCTGAGGCGACTTTATGTTTCATCTGTTTATGTCGGTTGCTGAGTTTATTACGTGTTTGGGGAATTTATATTAAATTGTTGACTTAAAGTAAAAGGAAGGTTCCGTGTACCATGGGGTCCACCTGAGGACCGTCGTGACCCCAGCGGGTGACCCCACACACTGACCTGAGGACCGTCGTGACCCCAGCGGGTGACCCCACACACTGACCTGAGGACCGTATTGACCCCAGCGAGTGACCCCACACACTGACCTGAGGACCGTCCTGACCCCAGCGGGTGACCCCACACACTGACCTGAGGACCGTCGTGACCCCAGCGGGTGACCCCACACACTGACCTGAGGACCGTCGTGACCCCAGCGGGTGACCCCACACACTGACCTGAGGACCGTCGTGACCCCAGCGGGTGACCCCACACACTGACCTGAGGACCGTCCTGACCCCAGCGGGTGACCCCCTCACACTGACCTGAGAACCGTATTGACCCCAGCAGGTGACCCCACACACTGACCTGAGGACCGTATTGACCCCAGAGGGTGACACCACACACTGACCTGAGGACCGTCGTGACCCCAGCGGGTGACCCCCTCACACTGACCTGAGGACCGTCGTGACCCCAGCGGGTGACCCCCTCACACTGACCTGAGAACCGTATTGACCCCAGCGGGTGACCCCACACACTGACCTGAGGACCGTATTGACCCCAGAGGGTGACACCACACACTGACCTGAGGACCGTATTGACCTCAGCGGGTAACCCCACACACTGACCTGAGAACCGTATTGACCCCAGCGGGTGACCCCACACACTGACCTGAGGACCGTCGTGACCCCAGCGGGTGACCCCACACACTGACCATGACTCTTCCTGAGTATTCAAGACTTACAAAGTATTATATAGCAGCCCATCCCCATAAGGTTTCCCAACGTCAAAAACTGTTGTATTAAAGTCTCATTATCCTAACTTACGAGAGGACCCAAAACAGAAAACGGGAAAGAATGAAAATTTCTTCGAACCGCTACTATTTTCTAGTACGAAAATATTTGGCCTTAGGTAGAGTATATGTCAAAATGCGACGTTCTATTTGGAGGACGGGTTGTAGATAGACCTTCACCTCAACACTAAGTGACACTAAGAACCTTTATCTGAAGGAAGTGATAACCATTAAGGAGTGAAAACTGCCCTCAAGTACTTATGAGAAAAGTCTTAATACAAGACTCCTGTTATTTTAAGAATGAAAACGTTGACTCGTGTCAAGACTGTTATGACCTCTGGGTCATCAGAGGTCACCAATGTGTTTACTTATGTTGCCATTAATCAACGGTTGCACTGTAGGTATCACGTGATCATGTATACTTTGTAGCTTGGTCACCAAGTAGTCATGTATACTGTAGAGCGGACCTGACAGCCACGTGGTCATGTATACTTTGTAGCTCGCTTACCACGTGGTCATGTATACTGTAGAGCTGACCTGACAGCCATGTTTTAGCGTCCACGGCTGTAGTCTCTCATCTTCCTCACTGTAGCGCCCACGGCTGTAGTCTGTAATCTTCCTCACTGTAGCGCCCACGGCTGTAGTCTCTCATCTTCCTCACTGTAGCGCCCACGACTGTAGTCTCTCATCTTCCTCACTGTAGCGCCCACGGCTGTAGTCTCTCATCTTCCTCACTGTAGCGCCCACGGCTGTAGTCTCTCATCTTCCTCACTGTAGCGCCCACGGCTGTAGTCTCTCATCTTCCTCACTGTAGCGTCCACGACTGTAGTCTCTCATCTTCCTCACTGTAGCGTCCACGACTGTAGTCTCTCATCTTCCTCACTGTAGCGCCCACGACTGTAGTCTCTCATCTTCCTCACTGTAGCGTCCACGACTGTAGTCTCTCATCTTCCTCACTGTAGCGCCACGACTGTAGTCTCTCATCTTCCTCACTGTAGTGTCCACGACTGTAGTCTCTCATCTTCCTCACTGTAGCGCCCACGACTGTAGTCTCTCATCTTCCTCACTGTAGTGTCCACGACTGTAGTCTCTCATCTTCCTCACTGTAGCGTCCACGACTGTAGTCTCTCATCTTCCTCACTGTAGCGTCCACGATTGTAGTCTCTCATCTTCCTCACTGTAGCGCCCACGACTGTAGTCTCTCACCTTCCTCACTGTAGCGTCCACGACTGTAGTCTCTCATCTTCCTCACTGTAGCGTCCACGACTGTAGTCTCTCATCTTCCTCACTGTAGCGCCCACGGCTGTAGTCTCTCATCTTCCTCACTGTAGCGTCCACGACTGTAGTCTCTCATCTTCCTCACTGTAGCGCCCACGGCTGTAGTCTCTCACCTTCCTCACTGTAGCGTCCACGACTGTAGTCTCTCATCTTCCTCACTGTAGCGTCCACGACTGTAGTCTCTCATCTACCTCACTGTAGCGCCCGGCTGTAGTCTCTCATCTTCCTCACTGTAGCACCCACGACTGTAGTCTCTCACCTTCCTCACTGTAGCGTCCACGACTGTAGTCTCTCATCTTCCTCACTGTAGCGTCCACGACTGTAGTCTCTCATCTACCTCACTGTAGCGCCCACGGCTGTAGTCTCTCATCTTCCTCACTGTAGCACCCCACGACTGTAGTCTCTCATCTTCCTCACTGTAGCGTCACGACTGTAGTCTCTCATCTTCCTCACTGTAGCGCCCACGACTGTAGTCTCTCATCTTCCTCACTGTAGCGCCACGGCTGTAGTCTCTCATCTTCCTCACTGTAGCGTCCACGACTGTAGTCTCTCATCTTCCTCACTGTAGCGCCCACGGCTGTAGTCTCTCACTTCCTCACTGTAGCGTCCACGACTGTAGTCTCTCATCTTCCTCACTGTAGCGTCCACGACTGTAGTCTCTCATCTTCCTCACTGTAGCGCCCACGGCTGTAGTCTCTCATCTTCCTCACTGTAGCACCCACGACTGTAGTCTCTCATCTTCCTCACTGTAGCGTCCACGACTGTAGTCTCTCATCTTCCTCACTGTAGCGCCCACGACTGTAGTCTCTCATCTTCCTCACTGTAGCGCCCACGACTGTAGTCTCTCATCTTCCTCACTGTAGCGCCCACGGTTGTAGTCTCTCATCTTCCTCACTGTAGCGCCCACGGCTGTAGTCTCTCATCTTCCTCACTGTAGCGCCCACGACTGTAGTCTCTCATCTCCTCACTGTAGCGCCCACGGCTGTAGTCTCTCATCTTCCTCACTGTAGCACCCACGACTGTAGTCTCTCATCTTCCTCACTGTAGCGTCCACGACTGTAGTCTCTCATCTTCCTCACTGTAGCGCCCACGACTGTAGTCTCTCATCTTCCTCACTGTAGCGCCCACGGCTGTAGTCTCTCATCTTCCTCACTGTAGCGCCCACGACTGTAGTCTCTCATCTTCCTCACTGTAGCGCCCACGGCTGTAGTCTCTCATCTTCCTCACTGTAGCGCCCACGACTGTAGTCTCTCATCTTCCTCACTGTAGCGCCCACGACTGTAGTCTCTCATCTTCCTCACTGTAGCGCCCACGACTGTAGTCTCTCATCTTCCTCACTGTAGCACCCACGACTGTAGTCTCTCATCTTCCTCACTGTAGCACCACGACTGTAGTCTCTCATCTTCCTCACTGTAGCGCCCACGACTGTAGTCTCTCATCTTCCTCACTGTAGCACCCACGGCTGTAGTCTCTCATCTTCCTCACTGTAGCACCCACGCTGTAGTCTCTCATCTTCCTCACTGTAGCACCCACGACTGTAGTCTCTCATCTTCCTCACTGTAGCGCCCACGGCTGTAGTCTCTCATCTCCTCACTGTAGCGCCCACGACTGTAGTCTCTCATCTTCCTCACTGTAGCACCCACGGCTGTAGTCTCTCATCTTCCTCACTGTAGCGCCCACGGCTGTAGTCTCTCATCTTCCTCACTGTAGCGCCCACGCTGTAGTCTCTCATCTTCCTCACTGTAGCGCCCACGACTGTAGTCTCTCATCTTCCTCACTGTAGCACCACGCTGTAGTCTCTCATCTTCCTCACTGTAGCGCCCACGACTGTAGTCTCTCATCTTCCTCACTGTAGCGCCCACGGCTGTAGTCTCTCATCTTCCTCACTGTAGCGCCCACGGCTGTAGTCTCTCATCTTCCTCACTGTAGCGCCCACGACTGTAGTCTCTCATCTTCCTCACTGTAGCACCACGACTGTAGTCTCTCATCTTCCTCACAGTGTTTCTGGGACTATCCAGCCGCTGTAGCTCCGTTATGTACTCAAGCAAGGTAATGGGTCGCTGGTTGTTAGTGCGCCTTGTACTTCACTTTCTCCACATCTGCCATATTTTGTGTAAACACTCCGGGTCATTAATCATCCGCTGGAGATATTACGTGATCATGTATACTGTGTAGCTCTTGTAGCAGCCACGTGGTCATGTATACTGTAGCTCCTTGTCTAGCAGCCACGTGGTCATGTATACTGTGTAGCTCCTTGTCTAGCAGCCACGTGATCATGTATACTGTGCAGCTCCTTGTCTAGCAGCCACGTGGTCATGTATACTGTGTAGCTCCTTGTCTAGCAGCCACGTGATCATGTATACTGTGTAGCTCCTTGTCTAGCAGCCACGTGATCATGTATACTGTGCAGCTCCTTGTCTAGCAGCCACGTGATCATGTATACTGTGTAGCTCCTTGTCTAGCAGCCACGTGATCATGTATACTGTGTAGCTCCTTGTCTAGCAGCCACGTGGTCATGTATACTGTGTAGCTCCTTGTCTAGCAGCCACGTGATCATGTATACTGTGTAGCTCCTGTCTAGCAGCCACGTGATCATGTATACTGTGTAGCTCCTTGTCTAGCAGCCACGTGATCATGTATACTGTGTAGCTCCTTGTCTAGCAGCCACGTGGTCATGTATACTGTGTAGGTCCTTGTCTAGCAGCCACGTGGTCATGTATACTGTGTAGCTCCTTGTCTAGCAGCCACGTGATCATGTATACTGTGTAGCCCTTGTCTAGCAGCCACGTGACCATGTATACTGTGTAGCTCCTTGTCTAGCAGCCACGTGATCATGTATACTGTGTAGCTCCTTGTCTAGCAGCCACGTGGTCATGTATACTGTGTAGCTCCTTGTCTAGCAGCCACGTGGTCATGTATACTGTGTAGCTCCTTGTCTTGCAGCCACGTGATCATGTATACTGTGCAGCTCCTTGTCTAGCAGCCACGTGATCATGTATACTGTGTAGCTCCTTGTCTAGCAGCCACGTGGTCATGTATACTGTGCAGCTCCTTGTCTAGCAGCCACGTGGTCATGTATACTGTGTCTAGCAGCCACGTGGTCATGTATACTGTGTAGCTCCTTGTCTAGCAGCCACGTGATCATGTATACTGTGTAGCTCCTTGTCTAGCAGCCACGTGATCATGTATACTGTGTAGCTCCTTGTCTAGCAGCCACGTGGTCATGTATACTGTGTAGCTCCTTGTCTAGCAGCCACGTGATCATGTATACTGTGTAGCTCCTTGTCTAGCAGCCACGTGGTCATGTATACTGTGTAGCTCCTTGTCTAGCAGCCACGTGATCATGTATACTGTGTAGCTCCTTGTCTAGCAGCCACGTGATCATGTATACTGTGTAGCTCCTTGTCTAGCAGCCACGTGATCATGTATACTGTGTAGGTCCTTGTCTAGCAGCCACGTGATCATGTATACTGTGTAGCTCCTTGTCTAGCAGCCACGTGGTCATGTATACTGTGTAGCTCCTTGTCTAGCAGCCACGTGATCATGTATACTGTGTCTAGCAGCCACGTGATCATGTATACTGTGTAGCTCCTTGTCTAGCAGCCACGTGATCATGTATACTGTGTAGCTCCTTGTCTAGCAGCCACGTGATCATGTATACTGTGCAGCTCCTTGTCTAGCAGCCACGTGATCATGTATACTGTGTAGCTCCTTGTCTAGCAGCCACGTGATCATGTATACTGTGCAGCTCCTTGTCTAGCAGCCACGTGATCATGTATACTGTGTCTAGCAGCCACGTGATCATGTATACTGTGTAGCTCCTTGTCTAGCAGTCACGTGATCATGTATACTGTGTAGCTCCTTGTCTAGCAGTCACGTGATCATGTATACTGTGTCTAGCAGCCACGTGATCATGTATACTGTGTAGCTCCTTGTCTAGCAGCCACGTGATCATGTATACTGTGTAGCTCCTTGTCTAGCAGCCACGTGATCATGTATACTGTGTAGCTCCTTGTCTAGCAGCCACGTGATCATGTATACTGTGTAGTTCCTTGTCTAGCAGCCACGTGGTCATGTATACAGTATACCTCTTTGTCTAGCAGCCTTCTTAACTTCTTGTAGACTGCCTTCAAACTGGCCCTAGCCTGACACAGAGGCTGTACGACATGCTGTGAAAGTTCCGCATAGGGACTTATGCATACACGGCCGACATCAGTAAGGCATTCCTTAGGGTAGGTCTCCAGGAAGAAGACCGTAACTACACAAAGTTCCTATTGATTAAAGATCTTAGTGATCTAAACAGTGAATTAATCAAATGCGGGTTTTTCTATATACATATACCATGAGGCCAATCGAGAGTTGTTGGGAGCAAATATGCCTCTCCACACATGGGCCGCCAATAATACCAACTTAAAACAACTGATCGAAGCAGCATTTCCCGACTACAAATACCCCAGATGACAGAGGTACGAGGTATCAAATGGGATACGACGTCGGATCAGTTGACCAGTAAATCGGTGGAACCAGATACCACCAACCTAACAATGAGGAAACTACTATCTAACGACAGCAGACCCTTCTACCCCTTGGGACTATTAAGTCCCAAATTGATAAATTGCAAGTTGCTAATACAGAAATGCTGGGAAGAGAAGATAGGCTGGGATAATCCACTAACAACTGTCTTGCAAGAAAAGAGTCAGGGGCTAGTGAAGGATCTAAGTATCCTAGAGTCTGTCACGTTCCCTCGGAACACAGTACGTCAGGATTATAACAGCTTTATTATAACAGGTTTCTAGGAATGTTTTAACAACTGGTTGTTAAGTCTGAACATTTACACAGGTTAGTTGTTGTGGCTGGTTATTACAAAAGGCTATAAGGGAAAGATCATTTCGGGAAGTTATTTTGTGAGGATATTAAGACAGGTTATTGGGGCGCGGAGTTATGAGGAAGTTGTTATACAGGGTGTTACAACATGTTTTTGTGTTTTATTATTTCTACAAGATATTACATGCAGAAATAACTTTAATGTTATTTCTGGGCATTATTGCATCAGATTATTATGAGGTGTTATTACTGGAGATTATTAGGGCAAGTTATTATGGCAAACTTTAACAGAAGGTTATTACTTCCGTTTGTTGCTTTCGGTTATTACTGCAGGTATTTGCTGCTATTATCTAAACTTGATAATTACATGAGATCTCTACGAGCGGTTATTACAGCAGGATAATATTGCCGTTTCTTACGGCTGATAATTATGATTGGTTATTTTTCTTTATTCACACTATTAATATAAATTAACGTGTTGAGGACTTTATTAATCAGGAAGAGTCATGGTCAGTGTGTGGGGTCACCCGCTGGGGTCACGACGGTCCTCAGGTCAGTGTGTGGGGTCACCCGCTGGGGTCACGACGGTCCTCTGGTCGACCCCAAGCAGCGTACCATCCTTCCTTTTACCTTTAAGTCAACAGTTTAATGTTAATTCCCCAAACACGTAATAAACTCAGCAACCGACATAAACAGATGAAACATAAAGTCACCTCAGAAGTTTGGCTTCAATAACAATTAAAAGCGACTAAGAGCAAACGATATAATTGGAGTTTAAAAATAAGTTGAACATATATGTTATTACTCCGGGATACTATTAAAATTGGCTATTATTGTAGGTTATTACTGTGAGTTATTATTACAACAGGCTATTCTCGTAGATTTTTTAGGGCAAGTTATAACTACAGGTTGTTATACCAGCTTGCTGTTCATCCAGCATATTGAGATTATTGAGGCGGGTTATTATAACAGGTCACTAAGAACTGAGTGTTATGTTTGGTCATAACACAAACACAAACAACACAAACTAATTGTTGTGGTTGATTATTACATCAGGCTATTACGTAAAGGTTATTAGGATAGTTATGAGGGATTATTGGGGCGGGGAATTTTGAATCCTGGTTATATAGGATGTTCCAGCATGTTTTTGGGCTGGATATTACCTGGAAGTATAGCAAGCCGGGTGGACAGGCTGTAAATGGGAGCCTGGGTATGGTGCCTGTCCTGTCACTATACCTGGGTTGTGTGGTGCATTATTATAAGGGTTATTTTTGTGGATTATCTTGGGGTTATTGCTGTGGATTATTTTTGAGGGTTATTGAGGTGGATTATTATGAATGGTTATTGTGGTGGATTATTTTGAACGGTTATTGTGGTAGATTATTGTGGAGGGTTATTGAAGTGGATTATTATGGAAGGTTATTGTGATGAATTATTTTGGAATGTTATTATGTTGGATTATTACGGAGAGTTATTGTTGTGGACTATTACTGAGGGTTACGGTGGTGGATTCTTATGGATGGTTATTGAGGTGGATTGTTATGGTGGGTTATTGTGGTGGATTATTGTGTTGAAGAATTATTTTGAAGGATCTTCCATTGGATTAATATATAATGTTATCGTGGTGGATTATTCTCGTGGAATATTATGGAAGGTTATTGTGGTTGAATAATACGGAGGGTTGTTTAGGTAGATTATTTTGGAGGGTTATTGTAATGAATATATTTTGAGTGATAGGTGGATTATTATGGAGGATTATATTTGTGATGAATGTGGTGGATTATTATGTCAAATATTAACAGAAGGTTACTACTTCCATTTATTAGTTCCGGTTATTACTGCAGGTATTTACTGCTATTATTTACAATTGGTAATTAATTGGTAATTGGATCAATACGAGTGGTTATTACACCAAGATTACACTGCAATTCCTTATTGCTTTTAGTTATGATTGGTTATTCTTTCATTATTAATGCTCTTAATGTAAATTCCTAACACACGTAATAAATTTTAAAACAGACAAAGGGAGCTACAAGAGGATGCAACATGATGCCAGAATACAATTTGTACTCACAATATCGCAGATATGTGCTATCATGGGCTCCTACACGCCTCCACTTAAGCGGAAGGAGTCCGTTGGAGGCAAGTTCAGTTGTAATACTGATTATGACCTTGTCTGCACGACGATCTTCCATGTGCTACAGATAAAGATGGAGGAATTGTTTTGGTATCCAACCACTGACAGGAAACAGAGTGGTGGAGAAATTTGAAAATAGTGTGAAGTTATCAGTTTCTGAAGAAGTATAGTGATGACATTATCAGTCTGCCTAATAGGAAATGGTCGGTGCAAGTGATTAATATGAGTAAGACGTTTACATATGTTTGTGTGAGGGATGCGCCCTTTGACATGTCGAATGGAACAGTGAAAATGGAACTTCACCGTAATATTCCTTCACCAGTGTCAGTAGCAGGTCAATATCGGTGAGTGGTGATCATGTTAAAGACACAGTAAAGCCGGTGAGTGGTGATTATGTTAGGGCAGAGTACAGCCGGTGAGTGGTGATCATGTCAGGGCACAGTACACCCAGCGAGTGATCATGTTAGGGCACAGTACAACTGGTGAGTGGTGATCATGTTAGGACACAGTACACCCAGTGAGTGGTGATCATGTTAGGGCACAGTACACACGGTGAGTGGTGATCATGTTAGGGGCACAGTAAACCCGGTGAGTGGTGATCATGTTAGCACACAGTACACCCGGTGAGCGGTGATCATGTCAGGGCACAGTACACCCAGTGAGTGGTGATCATGTTAGGACACAGTACACCCAGTGAGTGGTGACCATGTTAGGGCACAGTACACACGGTGAGTGGTGACCATGTTAAAGACGACAATGATAATACATGGTGGGATGTTGTGGAACATGAACACAGTCAAGCCGTGAAGGAAAATATTAAACTTAGATTTCGAAATGTGAAAGTTGACAAACAGTGTCGAATGAGATAATGATGGATAAAGGGTAATTTTTTCTCTCAAAATTACATTCAGGATGCCTAATAATTTTAATTGTGTTTCTCTAAACATTAATGGGCTCAATTGTAGAATCAAACAGTTGCAACTAATATCTTTGTTTAAATATCATAAATTGGATGTGCTTTTAGTGCAAGAACACAATGAACAAGATGTTAGGGAACTTGATGTGCTGCTTGATTACTTTGAAATCCTAATAAATCTTACGAACTTGATGAAAGGTGGTACAATAATATTGATTGCTAAGCAAGCCCACATAAAGGTTCTTAATACTGAAATGGATGATAATGGTAATGTTTTATATGTGAGGATTTCCTTTTTTTGACACCATAATTCCCCTGCTTAATGTGTGTGCTCCCTCTGGCACCCGCAGGAGGAATGAGAGGCAGGAATTGTTCTCTAAAGAGTTATTGTATTTTTTTCAGACATGATACACGTAATATTATTTTTAGTGGTGACTTTAATTGTGTCGCTTCTGTGAGAGAGTGTAGCACTCAGCCGAACTCATGTGTATCTCTTGCTTTAATTACACTTTTCAAATATATTGGTCTCAAGGATGCGAATAGCATTAACGGGGGTGTCTCTGAGTACACACATGTTCGCCAGAATTATTTTTCTAGGCTTGATAGAATATATATGCACACATTACATGATAAAATTAGTTCTTGCAGTTCTGTTCCGGTCAGCTGTTCAGATCATTGTATGGTTGTGGTGAAGCTTGTTATTGACGATCAGGTTAAAGTGGGGACAGGGTCGTGGAGGCTCAATTTCTGTCTGTTGCAGAGTAGAGATGGAATTGTTAATGTTCAAGTATTGTGGGGAACACCTGGTTGGTGTGGTGGGACATGTGTTGGTGTGGTGGGACATGTGTTGGTGTGGTGGGACACGTGTTGGAGTGGTGGGACATGTGTTGGTGTGGTGGGACATGTGTTGGTGTGGTGGGACACGTGTTGGTGTGGTGGGACATGTGTTGGTGTGGTGGGACATGTGTTGGTGTGGTGGGACATGTGTTGGTGTGGTGGGACACGTGTTGGTGTGGTGGGACATGTGTTGGGTGTGGTGGGA
Source organism: Procambarus virginalis (assembly GCA_020271785.1). NCBI lineage: Eukaryota > Metazoa > Arthropoda > Malacostraca > Decapoda > Cambaridae > Procambarus > Procambarus virginalis. Next base: position 39,110 of record WNGS01000856.1, on the reverse strand, counting down.
CATGTGTTGGTGTGGTGGGACATGTGTTGGTGTGGTGGGACATGTGTTGTGTGGTGGGACACGTGTTGGTGTGGTGGGACATGTGTTGGTGTGGTGGGACATGTGTTGGTGTGGTGGGACATGTGTTGGTGTGGTGGGACACGTGTTGGTGTGGTGGGACACGTGTTGGTGTGGTGGGACATGTGTTT
>WNGS01000855.1:65578-77023 GCA_020271785.1 Procambarus virginalis | reverse complement strand
TCCCCTGGTGCTAGTCCCTGGGGCTAGACCCCTGGGGCTAGACCCCTGGGGCTAGACCCCTGGGGCTAGACCCCTGGGCTAGACCCCTGGGGCTCGACCCCTGGGGCTAGACCCTGGGGCTAGACCCCTGGGGCTAGACCCCTGGGGCTAGACCCCTGGGCTAGACCCCTGGGCTAGACCCTGGGGCTCGACCCCTGGGGCTAGTCCCCTGGTGCTAGTCCCCTGGGCTAGACCCTGGGCTAGACCCCTGGGGCTAGACCCCTGGGCTAGACCCTGGGCCAGACTCCTGGGGTAGACCTGGGGCTAGACCCCTGGGGCTAGACCCCGGGGCTAGACTCCTGGGGCTAGACCCCTGGGGTAGACCCTGGGGGGCTAGACCCCTGGGGCTAGACTCCTGGGCTAGCCCCTGGGGCTAGACCCCTGGGGCTAGACCCTGGGGCTAGACCCCTGGGGCTAGACTCCTGGGGCTAGACCCCTGGGCTAGACCCCTGGGGCTAGCCCTGGGGCTAGTCTTCTGGGGCTAGACCCCTGGGGTAGTCTTCTGGGGCTAGACCCCTGGGGCTAGTCCCTGGGGCTAGACCCTGGGGCTAGACCCCTGGGGCTAGACCCCTGGGGCTAGACCCCTGGGGCTAGACCCCTGGGGCTAGTCTTCTGGGGCTAGACCCCTGGGGCTAGACCCTGGGGCTAGACCCCTGGGGCTAGACCCCTGGGGCTAGACCCCTGGGGCTAGTCTTCTGGGGCTAGACCCCTGGGGCTAGACCCCTGGGGCTAGACCCCTGGGGCTAGTCTTCTGGGGCTAGACCCCTGGGGCTAGTCCCCTGGGGCTAGTCCCCTGAGGCTAGATCCCTGGGGCTAGACCCCTGGGGCTAGTCCCCTGGGGCTAGTCCCCTGGGGCTAGTCCCCTGAGGCTAGATCCCTGGGGCTAGACCCCTGAGGCTAGATCCCTGGGGCTAGTCCCCTGGGGCTAGACCCCTGGTGCTAGTCCTCTGAGGCTAGTCCCCTGGGGCTAGACCCCTGGGGCTAGTCCCCTGGGGCTAGTCCCCTGGGGCTAGTCCCCTGGGGCTAGTCCCCTGAGGCTAGATCCCTGGGGCTAGACCCCTGAGGCTAGACCCCTGGGGCTTGACCCCTGAGGCTAGACTCCTGGGGCTAGACCCCTGGTGCTAGTCCCCTGGGGCTAGACTCCTGGGGCTAGACCCCTGGTGCTAGTCCCCTGGGCTAGTCCCCTGGGTGCTAGTCCCCTGGGGCTAGACTCCTGGGGCTAGACCCCTGGGGCTAGACCCCTGGGGCTAGTCCCTGGGGCTAGACCCCTGGTGCTAGTCCCCTGAGGCTAGTCCCCTGGGCTAGACCCCTGGGGCTAGTCCCCTGGGGCTAGACTCCTGGGGCTAGACCCTGGGGCTAGTCCCCTGGGGCTAGACTCCTGGGGCTAGTCCCCTGGTGCTAGTCCCCTGAGGCTAGTCCCCTGGGGCTAGACCCTGGGGCTAGACCCCTGGTGCTAGTCCCCTGAGGCTAGTCCCCTGGGGCTAGTCCCCTGGGGCTAGTCCCCTGGGGTTAGTCCCCTGGGGCTAGTCCCCTGGGGTTAGTCCCCTGGGGCTAGTCCCCTGAGGCTAGACCCCTGGGGCTAGTCCCCTGGGGCTAGTCCCCTGAGGCTAGTCCCCTGGGGCTAGTCCCCTGAGGCTAGTCCCCTGAGGCTAGTCCCCTGAGGCTAGTCCCCTGGGGCTAGTCCCTGAGGCTAGTCCCCTGGGGCTAGTCCCCTGAGGCTAGACCCCTGGGGCTAGTCCCCTGGGGCTAGACCCCTGGGGCTAGTCCCTGGGGCTAGTCCCCTGGTGCTAGTCCCCTGGGGCTAGACCCCTGGGGCTAGTCCCCTGGTGCTAGTCCCCTGGGGCTAGACCCCTGGGGCTAGTCCCTGGTGCTAGTCCCCTGGGGCTAGACCCCTTGGGCTAGACCCCTGGGCTAGTCCCCTGGTGCTAGTCCCCTGGGGCTAGACCCCTGGGGCTAGTCCCCTGGTGCTAGTCCCCTGGGGCTAGACCCCTGGGGCTAGACCCCTGGGGCTAGACCCCTGGGGCTAGCTCTATTAAACCTTACCAGATAATGGTTCTATCGGGTCAGCCCAGAGCCCCATGAAGCGGGACACGGTCTCAGTCCCCCCCCCCCCCCCTCAACACTGTCCATGAATTTGAAATGTTCAGCTCGGAGTCCATAGACTTTAAAATTGAAATGACACTTGACAGATAGATATTTTAAGGTGTTTTGGTGCTCCGGCCCTTTGATCTCCGTCCTCATCCAAGTGAGAGTTATTTTCCTTAAGGAATAGTCGTAATGGCTTGGCACTTTTCCCTGATTATTCTCCCCCCCCCCCCCAAAGGTTTATCAGGACTGGCACAAAACAGTTGTAATTTTTTTGTTTGTTTGAGAAGCAAACTGCAAGTTGGATCTGATTAATATTGCGAAAATCAACTGGAGCTGTGAGGTTATCTTGAGATGATTTCGGGGCTTTTAGTGTCCCCGTGGCGCGGTCCTCGACCAGGCCACCACCCCCAGGAAGCAGCCTGTGACAGCTGACTAACACCCAGGTACCTATTTTACTGCTAGGTAAAAGGGGCATAGGGTGAAAGAAACTCTGCCCATTGTTTCTCGCCGGCGCCTGGGATCGAACCCACGACCACAGGATCACTAGTCCAGCATGCTGTCCGCTCGGCCGACCGGCTCCCAATTGTACAGTGGCGAGGCAGTGGTTCGAGGTGACTCGAACCCTCGACCAAGACTTTCCCAGCCGCATCCACCACCACTGAACCATCCTGACCTGCTCTAAGATATACAACTGGACATTCTACTAATTCCACAGGAAGTCTGGAGACCTCTCCTGAAATCATTCCAAGGTGTAGGTGTGACCGCCAGGCAGCCAGGTGTGGGTAGTGTTGTTCAACACCGCACGCTCCAATATCAGATACAACAAAGAAATCACACTAACGTTATATATACCAGTAGCCAATAAGGAGAGGCTGGGCTGTGACGTGACCAGTGATAGAGCTCTGCTATTGGTCTGGATTTCATTCGAGTGTTGGGCAGGAACGAAGAACGCTGTGTTTTCAAGTCTCCATCTACTGGAGTTAGCTTTCAAGGATAGCAGACTGGCTCGTGGACTCTTGAGAGGAGAGTTAGGTCGATAGGAGAGGCAAGACCAGCCACTTCATCTCTGAACACCCGCAGGGCAAGGTGTTAGGATAGAAAGTTGCCAGGTTCTTCATAGAGTTCCGAAAAATATTTTGGGATCCACAGTTGGTCTGCGCTCCTACGAAAGGAAGCAGTTTAGAGATGCCTACAAGAAATACACCTGTATATGAGGCCCACACGTCGAGTCAGGGTGGCCGTTGTTGAAGACAGCCGGGGGCATGTGCAGTGACCATAAATAACTGATCAATCAGTTATTTATGTGTGACTGATTGAGTGATTAACCACGTGTCATCCTTCAGATGACACATTCCCGCCAAGTAGGTTTCAAGGCAAGAGTGGGTCTCTGTTATCTGGCTCAGTGGCCATGAGCGACAGTGTTCAATAACATTTATTGATTCCACTGAGATGATCTGTATAGTGATTGCCAGTTGTGCTGCGATATAACAGACTGAGAGCAGTTACCGTCAGAGAGAGTAAGGACGTGCGTGTCCCACGGTGGACCAGATGGGATTGACAACCACTGGTTGTCACTATAACCTCAGTAGAGAGGTGCTGAACGCCGCCAGTGAGAATCCGACGGATGTTTCCACAAGCAAGAATTACCTGCGGCTCGACCACATATGCATTTAAATTACGGTTCTTGTCTTTTATATAGGGAAGGTGTTATTAAGTTGTTGGTGACTGCAGGATCGTGTATTCCTGTCTGAGAGGCAGTGGAGGACGAGGCCAGAGGCACGGGGCACTTTTCGGAAGCAGCAGTGGACAAATCCGGAAGAAGATAAAAATCCACTGGAAATCCACCTGGGATTTAGTGTGTTCATCAAGCCTTGTACATCGTGTGAGAATGCGTGTGAATGACGCAACAAGAAGTGAGAGGATCTGATGTTGTGTTTCACTGCTCCATGCTGCGAAGTCCAGAGTTATCCGGCCTCATCCATCGTGGGGCCGGATGCATCAGGGAAATTATTCTTCATCCTAGTGAAGTCTTTAGGAACTCAACAGCGTGTTATCTGTAGAGTATTTGGGCGAATCATGTATATTTATATGTGTCCTTCATGACTCATATGTGTCCATCATGACTTATATGTGTCCATCAAGGCTCATATGTGTCCTTCATGACTCATGTGTGTCCTTTATGACTCATGTGTGTCCTTTATGACTCATATGTGTCCTTTATGACTCATATGTGTCCTTCATGACTCATATGTGTCCTTCATGACTCATATGTGTCCTTCATGGCTCATTTGTGTCCTTCATGACTCATATGTGTCCTTCATGGCTCATATGTGTCCTTCATGACTCATATGTGTCCTTCATGACTCATATGTGTCTTTCATGGTTCATATGTGTCCTTCATGACTCATATGTGTCCTTCATGACTCATATGTGTCTTTCATGGTTTATATGTGTCCTTCATGACTCGTATGTGTCCTTCATGACTCATATGTGTCCTTCATGACTCATATGTGTCTTTCATGGTTCATATGTGTCCTTCATGACTCATTTGTGTCCTTCATGACTCATATGTGTCCTTCATGGCTCATTTGTGTCCTTCATGGCTCATTTGTGTCCTTCATGGCTCATATGTGTCCTTCATGACTCATATGTGTCCTTCATGACTCATATGTGTCCTTCATGACTCATATGTGTCTTTCATGGTTCATATGTGTCCTTCATGACTCGTATGTGTCCTTCATGACTCATATGTGTCCTTCATGGCTCATATGTGTCCTTCATGACTCATATGTGTCCTTCATGACTCATATGTGTCCTTCATGACTCATATGTGTCTTTCATGGTTCATATGTGTCCTTCATGACTCATATGTGTCCTTCATGACTCATATGTGTCTTTCATGGTTCATATGTGTCCTTCATGACTCATATGTGTCTTTCATGGTTCATATGTGTCCTTCATGACTCATATGTGTCCTTCATGACTCATATGTGTCTTTCATGGTTCATATGTGTCCTTCATGACTCATATGTGTCTTTCATGGTTCATATGTGTCCTTCATGGCTCATATGTGTCCTTCATGACTCATATGCGTTCTTTATGACTCATATGTGTCCTTCATGTCGTAGAAGGACGAGGTGAAGTGTCTCATCACACGAGACTGTTACTGGTGAACACACCAGCCAAGAGAACCTAATGGTGAGAGATTGTTATTCACTCTACTCATTGATGAGTGTTATTCATTATTTGTGAGTGATCAACCATGTGTTGATATACTGAATTTTCGAGCGATTTTGGGTGAATGTACATGTTTGGGAAAGAGTTTTTTTCATTCCTGAAAAAGAAAGCCGCTTACGATGAAAGGCGTTAAAGAGTAAGTTTGTGGAAGGATATAATTGGGCTGTTTAAGTCAGTTTTAGTACATGTTTGAGTCATTTCAGAGTACATAAATGTGGTGCAATTTAAGCCCGGGATAATATCTTTTTCGGTCATAATTCTTTATTCTTGGTCAATAAATCAAGAGATTTTCTGTCACATTTCTGCGGATTTTAAGATATAACGAGAGAGCATATGCTCTGACGGTGTCTCGAGAATTTGTAAGTATTAGTTAAGAATGTAAGAATCAAATTGGGGTCGAAGAGAGATTACCTGAGCATCAACAACATCCACAGAAGGGATGTTAAACCATCAATGTGGACCGACATGACACATGACAGCACGTGTTCAGGTGTGACACATGACAGTACGTGTACTGGTGTGACACATGACAGTACGTGTACTGGTGTGACACATGACAGTACGTGTACTGGTGTGACACATGACAGTACGTGTACTGGTGTGACACATGACACACGTGTACTGGTGTGACACATGACACACGTGTACTGGTGTGACACATGACACACGTGTACTGGTGTGACACATGACACACGTGTACTGGTGTGACACATGACAGCACGTGTTCAGGTGTGACACATGACAGTACGTGTACTGGTGTGACACATGGCAGTACGTGTACTGGTGTGACACATGACAGTACGTGTACTGGTGTGACACATAACAGTACGTGTACTGGTGTGACACATGACAGTACGTGTACTGGTGTGACACATGACACACGTGTACTGGTGTGACACATGACACACGTGTACTGGTGTGACACATGGCAGCACGTGTACTGGTGTGACACATGACACACGTGTACTGCTGTGACACATGACAGTACGTGTACTGGTGTGACACATGACACACGTGTACTGGTGTGACACATGACACACGTGTACTGGTGTGACACATGGCAGCACGTGTACTGGTGTGACACATGACACTCGTGTACTGCTGTGACACATGACACCTCGTGTACTGGGGCGACTACCTGTACAGGTAACGTAGCATGTACTCAAGAGATGGGACTCGACAGCCAGGGACGACAGTCAGGGACGACAGCCAGGGACGACAGCCGGGGACGACAGTCAGGGACGACAGCCAGGGACGACAGCCGGGGACGACAGTCAGGGACGACAGTCAGGGACGACAGCCAGGGACGACAGCCGGGGACGACAGCCAGGGACGACAGTCAGGGACGACAGTCAGGGACGACAGTCAGGGACGACAGTCAGGGACGACAGCCGGGGACGACAGTCAGGGACGACAGTCAGGGACGACAGTCAGGGACGACAGTCAGGGACGACAGTCAGGGACGACAGCCAGGGACGACAGTCAGGGACGACAGTCAGGGACGACAGTCAGGGACGACAGCCAGGGACGACAGTCAGGGACGACAGTCAGGGACGACAGTCAGGGACGACAGCCAGGGACGACAGTCAGGGACGACAGCCAGGGACGACAGTCAGGGACGACAGTCAGGGACGACAGTCAGGGACGACAGCCAGGGACGACAGTCAGGGACGACAGCCAGGGACGACAGTCAGGGACGACAGCCGGGGACGACAGCCAGGGACGAGAGCCAGGGACGACAGCCAGGGACGACAGCCAGGGACGATAGCCAGGGACGATAGCCAGGGACGACAGCCAGGGTCGACAGCCGGGGACGACAGCCGGGGACGACAGCCGGGGACGACAGTCAGGGACGACAGTCAGGGACGACAGCCGGGGACGACAGTCAGGGACGACAGTCAGGGACGACAGTCAGGGACGACAGCCAGGGACGACAGCCGGGGACGACAGTCAGGGACGACAGTCAGGGACGACAGCCAGGGACGACAGTCAGGGACGACAGTCAGGGACGACAGTCAGGGACGACAGCCAGGGACGACAGTCAGGGACGACAGCCAGGGACGACAGTCAGGGACGACAGCCGGGGACGAGAGCCAGGGACGAGAGCCAGGGACGACAGCCAGGGACGACAGCCAGGGACGATAGCCAGGGACGATAGCCAGGGACGACAGCCAGGGTCGACAGCCGGGGACGACAGCCGGGGACGACAGCCGGGGACGACAGCCAGGGTCGACAGCCGGGGACGACAGCCGGGGACGACAGCCAGGGACGACAGCCAGGGACGACAGTCAGGGACGACAGCCAGGGACGACAGTCAGGGACGACAGTCAGAGGCGACAGCCGGGGACGACAGTCAGGGACGACAGCCGGGGACGACAGCCAGGGACGACAGCCAGGGACGACAGCCAGGGACGACAGCCGGGGACGACAGCCGGGACGACAGCCAGGCACGACAGCCAGGGACGACAGCCGGTACGACAGCCAGGGACGACAGCCAGGGATGACAGCCAGGGACGACAGCCAGGGACGACAGCCAGGGACGACAGCCAGGGACGACAGCCAGGGTCGACAGCCAGGGACGACAGCCAGGGACGACAGCCAGGGACGACAGCCAGGGACGACAGCCATGGTCGACCGCCAGGGACGACAGCCAGGGACGACAGCCAGGGACGACAGCCAGGGACGACAACCGGGACGACAGCCAGGGATGACAGCCAGCGATGACAGCCAGGGATGACAGCCAGGGACGGCAGCCGGGGACGACAGCCGGGGACGACAGCCAGGGACGACAGCCAGGGATGACAGCCAGGGACGACAGCCAGGGACGACAGCCGGGGACGACAGCCAGGGACGGCAGCCGGGGACGACAGCCGGGGACGACAGCCAGGGACGACAGCCAGGGATGACAGCCAGGGACGACAGCCAGGGATGACAGCCAGGGACGACAGCCAGGGACGGCAGCCGGGGACGACAGCCGGGGACGGCAGCCGGGGACGACAGCCAGGGACGACAGCCAGGGACGACAGTCAGGGACGACAGCCAGGGACGACAGTCAGGGACGACAGCCAGGGATGACAGCCGGGGACGACAGCCGGGGATGACAGGCAGGGACGACAGCCAGGGTCGACAGCCAGGGACGACAGCTGGGGACGACAGTAAGGGACGACAGCCAGGGGCGGCAGCCAGGGACGACAGCCAGGGTCGGCAGCCGGGGACGACAGCCAGGGACGGCAGCCGGGGACGGCAGCCAGGGACGACAGCCAGGGTCGACAGCCGGGGACGACAGCCAGGGACGACAGCCAGGGACGACAGCCGGGGTCGACAGCCAGGGACGACAGTCAGGGACGACAGCCGGGGACGACAGCCAGGGACGACAGCCGGCGACGACAGCCAGGGACGACAGCCAGGGTCGACAGCCGGGACGACAGCCAGGGACGACAGTCAGGGACGACAGCCAGGACGACAGCCAGGGACGACAGCCAGGGACGACAGTCAAGGACGACAGCCAGGGACGACAGCCAGGGACGACAGCCAGGGACGACAGTCAGGGACGACAGTCAGAGGACGACAGTCAGGGACGACAGCCAGGGACGACAGCCAGGGACGACAGCCAGGGACGACAGTCAGAGGCGACAGTCAGGGACGACAGCCAGGGACGACAGCCAGGGACGACAGTGAAGGACGACAGCCAGGGACGACAGTCAGGGACACAGCCAGGGACGACAGCCAGGGACGACAGTCAAGGACGACAGCCAGGGACGACAGTCAGGGACGACAGCCAGGGACGACAGCCAGGGACGACAGCCAGGGACGACAGTCAGGGACGACAGCCAGGGACGACAGTCAGGGACGACAGCCAGGGACGACAGCCAGGGACGATAGCCAGGGACGACAGCCAGGGACGACAGCCAGGGACGACAGCCAGGGACGGCAGCCAGGGACGACAGCCAGGGACGACAGCCGATGACGACACCCAGGACGACAGTCAGGGACGACAGCCAGGGTCGACAGCCAGGGACGACAACCAGGGACGACTCCGGGACGACAGCCAGGGACGACAGCCAGGGACGGCAGCCAGGGACGACAGCCAGGGACGACAGCCGAGGACGACACCCAGGGACGACAGTCAGGGACGACAGCCAGGGCGACAGCCAGGACCGACAACCAGGGACGACATCCGGGGACGACAGCCAGGGACGACAGCCAGAGATGAGAGCCAGGGACGACAGCCAGGGACGACAGCCAGAGATGAGATCCAGGGACGCAGCTATAGGGACGGCAGGTCATCTAGAGGGAAGGAAAACCCTGACCTCCAACCTCCGCGCTGCCTGCGGCCATACCCACATTAGGGACGGTCTTCAGGAGTCAACCTCGAGGGAAAAATCCGGAGTGGCCACTAAGGCAGTTCGTTTGTTGACTTCAAACTCGTTCTGGCAGCTGCTGCGTCGGCACTGGAACCGAGCGTATTAGTGTTTCCTTTCCATTGAAAACTTTCAGCAACGTGTAAGGGGGATGACCTGCTGCATGGGTAACAGCTTCTCCATATCGACGTACCCTGGCTTTGCGCCCTGGAGGGCCACTCCATAGTCCTCCTTAAACAGCAGGATGCCTACAATAATACCCAAGAGGTGTGAGATCTAACTAGATAACTCTTAAGTGTTATTGGCACAGGGGAAGTGCCAGCGAGGGTTTAAAGTAGATGTTTTTCCCTTCCTGGTTGAGAGGAACTGAGCAGAGAGTCCGGGGTGGGTGGACTCTCTCAGGACTCGAGTCAATCAGGCGTGGAGGCCCTTGGCTCGTGTTTCTCTTCGGGAAGGTCAGCCAAGGGTTCCGTGTCCTCCATCCCCTCACGTCAAGGAGATGATCTGTAAGGAAAATAATTACAGTGATGGGGAGAAACTTTCACACTTCCACAGTCATCTTATCACACTCCCAAACAGTCACATCACACTCCCACAGTCACCATCACACTCTCCACAAGTCAGACCATCACACTCCCACAGTCACCTGCACACTCACACAGTCACCTTCACACTCCCACAGTCACCTTCACACTCACCCACGTCACCTCACACTCACACAGTCACCTTCACAGCTCCCACACAGTCACCTCACACTCCCAACAGTCCTTCACACATGCCCACACAATGTCCTCAAAACTCCCACAGTTCCCCTTCACTCACTCAGTCACCTTCACACTCCCACGGTCACATCACACTCCCACAGTCACCTTCACACACACACACAGTCACCTTCACACTCACACAGCCACCTTCACACTCCCACAGGCACACCATCCACAATCCTCCCACAGTCACCTCCTACAAAACTACACACAGTACCACTTTCTACACTCCCACATGATCACACTAGACACAAACTCCACAGTACACACTACACCTCCAACACAGTACCACCTTCACACTCCATGTCACCTTCAGCAGACACATACACTACCCACAGTCACCATCGACACACTCCCACATTTACCAGTAACCCTCACACTAACACTGCTGGTCCCACACGGGGGGGTCACCTCACACTCCCGACAAGTCCCAACTACACAACTCACATCACCTCACCTCACATCACATCACCTCACATCACATCACCTCACATCAGCCCGTCACCTTCACGACTCCCACCGTTACCTTGTCACCCTCCACAGTGTCACCCTTCACACTCCGACAGCGGTATCACCTTCACGACTCACACAGTCACCTTCATCACCCACACAGTCACCTTCACACTCCCACACTCACTACACTTCCACAGTCATCACCGCCACACAGTCTCCTCCACACTCACACTAGTCACCTCCACACTTCCCACCACAGTCACCCTTCACGACTCCCACAGTCCCCTGTCACACTCCCCACGTCACCTTTCACAGACTCCCCACCGTCACCTTCACACTCCCCCAGTCACCTTCACACTCACACAGCCACCTTCACACACACACACAGTCACCTTCAACACTCACACAGGCCCGTTCACCATCTCCCACCGTGTGCACCTTCAGCACGCAACGACACAGTCACCTCACACTCCCACGAGTCCACCGTTCCACACTCACACAGG
>WNGS01000855.1:48892-60273 GCA_020271785.1 Procambarus virginalis | reverse complement strand
AGGGTGAAACAAAACCCGAGACAGCTTGAGAAACGGCGCAAAGTAACATCAATACCGAAAGCAAGCTGCAGCAGCTCCACCAGCGCCACACGATACGAGGCGACAGTATTAGGCATCAGATGACGGTCCTGAAACAACCAAGAGAGAAAGGACAACACTACCTGAACCGAAAGCGAGGAACAACGACGAAGAGTCAAAAAGAACCGGAAGGACCGCCAGGAAACTTCATACTGCCGCCGAGAAGAAACGCGCAGGTGAGAAACCAACAAGGAAGCCACCTGCTCACCATAAAGATGGTGATAAACACGAGTCAAAAAAGCCCAAACGCGAAGACTCGCGGAGAAGAGCGAACCAGTCACGTACTGGAACGGCCCGATCTCCTGAAAGAGGCGGAGCCACGGAAAAACCTCCGGGTTCGGACACCGAGCAAGCAGCTCCTGAAACCACGGCTGGGTCGGCCACCAAGGGGCCAGGAGGACCACTTGACCTCGGTAAGTCCCAAACGAGCCAAGACCCGGAGCAGCAGCTGAACCGGGGGAAAGAGGTACAGGAACCCCCATCTCGACCAGTCCTGCCGAAAGGCGTCGATCCGACGGCCTCGCAGTTGGGGAAGGGCGCCACGTAAATCGGAAGACGCCTCGACCATGCCAACGTGAATAGAGTCCACCTCTGGCCCTAACGTCCGGCAGAGCCAATGGAATGAGCCGGCATCGACCGTCCATTCCCATGGACAGGGGAATGAACTGCCGGCCTGCTCATGCGCCGCCTGAGCCATCCTGGTCTTTGGACAGAGTGCTTTTCTATCTCTCCACTCCTCGGTTTGTTGTGGCCCCTTCGGTTCAAGATTGCTTTGCTAAGGCTCTTTTTCTGTTGACATTAACCTCTGGGGGGGTCGCGTGGCAAAGCTTCATGCTCTTCTCCGGCGCAGAGGTTTTTGCTCCTTTGGTCATGGTCTTCGGTTTGTTCGTTTGCAGCCGTCTCCCTCTTTTCTGGCAAAGAATGAGACTGCTGCTTTCCGGAGGGGTCCTTGGGTTGTTGATGCGTGGTTTGTCAGGCCGGGGGTTCACCATGTGTTGTGTCGGTGGTGGCCCTCTGCCGTTATCTGTGCGCCACGGCTTCTGTGTCCGGGGACGCGCTTTGGGTTGATCCGGTTTCCCTTCTAACCTGTTCGCGGGTTCGGGTCTCTCAGGTCGTCCGCAGGGTTATTAATCCAGCCAACCTGCAGTCTATCCCCGTGCCCATGACGTTCGTAAGTTCGCTGCTCTTGCTACCGTCTTCGGCAATATGTCTTGGGCTGACATTCGGGCTCAGGGCTTTTGGCGGTCGAACAGGGTCCTGGCTGCATGCTACCTTGTTAACGTTCCTGGGCCCAGTCGGGCCTGTGTTGCTTTAGGCCGGCGGTTGCAGCCCGTTGTCTCGGCTTCGTGTTGAGATGTGGAGCACCGACCACCTCCCGGGTAAGTGCCCTTGTTTTTTCTAAGTAATCTTTGGTGAGGTAGCTCCGGGGAGCCATAGGGGCTCCCCCCAGAAAACCAGCGTTGAATGTAATGAAATGCCATTTTCTGGGTGAGTCCCGGAGGCTCCCCGGCATCCCTCCGCCCTACGGTTGGCGGTTTTTTCGCGGTTTTGATATCCAGCCTCAGAACTGGGGTGTGGATCGCCGGCTCGGGGGTCTGGGGCTCCCCCTTCCCCTCCCGGGGAGGGGGAAGCTGCGCGGCTCGTGTGATGTCATGCTAGTTTGCTCGTTTTTCTTTTGGGGAGTTCTGTCCACTCGTTTGTTAAATTTTGTTGTTAACCAGAATAGGGGTTTGTTTTGTGGCGCTTACCTTTCTGGGTGCCTGTCCCGGTCGATGGCAGATATAGAATGCTCCAAATCACTTGTGCATTATATGGGCCATTGCTCCCCGTGCCTTTGTGAGGGGGCCAGGTTCTGGCTCGTAGTCCCTGGTAGGCTAGAACTCGACCCATATCGACTGATGCAAAATAGTTAGAATTTCCATATCAGCCATGGATAGCTTGGGGAGCCTCCGGGACTCACCCAGAAAATGACGTTTCATTACATTCAACGCTGGTTTTTTGCTGTAATATTATTCAAGAGTGTATAGTGTGATATATTTATATAATAAAATGAGTGAATCATCGCTGTACTCAAAAATATGGTGTGCATATTGTTGATTCAGTTATGTTCATCAAACAGTGAACAAATACCTTATCGGTTATTACACTATATACACAGGTTATATATAAGTATGCATGTTTTGTTCACCATAATGAACCACTAAGTTACTCTTATGAGTCAAAAAGTAACGAGGCGTGACCACCACACACCAGCCAGCCACTCACTCCCTACCTCAACACCTCACTCGCCCACATTCTCCTCCCACCATACTGTTTTTGCTTTTATTCACTATATACAGACTTTATATATAAGTATCTACATTTGTGTTCACCATAACAAACTACTAAGTTGGTATGCAGAGTGGCAGTGGCAGCCCGCCACTGGCTGCTACTTCCTCCCTCCCTCAAGTCACCTGACTCACACACATTCTCCTCCCACAATACTGTTTTTGCTTTTATTCACTATATACAGACAGTATATATAAGTATCTACATTCATGTTCACCATAACAAACCACTAAGTTGGTATGCTGAGTGGCAGTGGCAACCCCCACAGGCTGCCACTCCTCACCTCACCTGACTTGCCACCATTCTCCACCCACCATACTGTTTTTGCTTTTATATACAGACGTTATATGTAAGTATTTACATGTTTTGTTCACCATAACTTTACATCTAAGCTTGTATGGTGAGTAAAAGCACAAAGACGTAGCTTCTCACACAGTCAGCTTGTGGCTGCCGCCTCAAGGCCAGGCGCACTAATATTTCTCCTCCAACAATACTGTTTGTGGTGTTATTACACTATTTACATACATAATATATTAGTATCTACCTGTTTTATTCAATATACATGTACAAGTAAACTGGTATGGTGCCCAAAGACCATCGTGGTCACCAGTAAACAACATGATAAGTTGTGCAGACGACGCACCTCCCTCACCAAAACGGCGGCACCCAACCTACTCATCTTGCTGTTTATACTCTCTATACACACGTTATATATAAGTATCTACATTTGTGTTTACCATAGCGAACCACTAAGCTGGTATAGTGAGTGCAGTCAATAAAAGGTGGCCACACACAGTCAGAAGACAACGCCACTACCCTCCCTCCCACAGCATTACTCCTCCCTCCATGGCGCACACCGCAAATTATCACCACAATCCTGCTATTATCAGAACCCTGGTCAGTTTTATCACAGTCAGGGGTCTTCTGTAATAATATTTTTGCTACATAATAGCATGAACAAGTATATTATGGCATTTTTAGGCGATGCTGTGGTCACAAGCTGAACAGCAGTTCTGTGAGCTCATGCTGCATGCATCAGACTTGGTAGCTCATTCAATACTGAGGCCCTAACACCCGGGATTTGGCCCACGATTTTTTTTTAAATCGCGTCTGTTTACAAGAGCCCTGATGAAGGTGTGGTGAAGCCCATGTATCCGCGGGCCGTTTAAATCTTGCGTAGTACTCCAAAGCATCATATGATGCAATGTTCAATTTACTGGAAATCGATCAAAGCATCATATGATGCGATGCGCAATTTAAGGGTTTCCACTGTGTACACACTTAAATTTAACACATGTTATAACTGTTCACGCTGCACACAATGTTTTTAGATGTTTGCATCAGCTTTGCTGGTGCTTGCTGCTGCTGTGGTTCAGCTGCTTCTGAGCTGGTGCTAGCTGCTGTTGTACCAGTGCTGGGTACAACTGTGCTCGTGCTGGGTACGGCTGTTCTTGTGCTGGATACGGCTGTTCTCGTGCTGGGTACGGCTGTTCAGTGCTTGGTATGGCTATTCTCGTACTTGGTATGGCTGTTCTCTTGCTGAGTACGGCTGTTCTCGTGCTGGGTACTGCTGTTCTCGTGCTTGGTACGGCTGTTCTTGTGTTGGGTATGGCTGTTCTCGTGCTGGTTGATTTTCTGCTACTAGTTCTTTCAAAATATTGCTTCATTTTTGGCATTAATAAGGCACTATTAGTAAGCCCCTGAGACATTTGTTTTATAACCAAAGAGCTGTAGTAAAAAAATGGTCAATTCCACAATTATTCTTCCACCAGCGGATAAATACTGTACGTCAATCGCAGACAAAGCAAAGTGCACTGGGTGCATACTGTACGAAAGCAGACTAAGTCTATATGTACACCCTTCAATAGGCTGGTGTTTAAGCCAGATGCAGTAACATAAATTCTCTTAAATATTCGATTTACATCAAATTATATATTTTGGGTTACATATTTAGTTTAGCAACATTATTACGATAATACGAGCTATAAAAAATACTTATTTTGGAACTGATTTATTAATTTTATTATTTCGAAGCTGTAGGTCACTAAACTGTGGCGACGAAATCGAACAAAACACAGGCTGGTCTTGTGTTCGATTTCCAGTAACATAAATTTCTCTTAAATATTCAATTTACATCAAATTATATATTTTGGATTACATATTTAGTTTAGCAACATTATTACGGTAATAAGAGCTATAAAAAATACTTACTTTGGAACTGATTTATTAATTTTATTATTTCGAAGCCATAGATCACTAAACTGTGGCGACGAAATCGAACAAAACAAGCATGGTGTTGTGTGGACGGGGATTAGACCCGTCCACTCGTGCTGGAGTCGTGCCGCCAATAACATGAATAATTTCTCAAATAGCAGATACAGTATCTATCATATTACAGTATATTTTTGGTTTTATTTAGTTTAGTATAATTAGGATAATAAAGAGTTATTAAAACACCAGTTTTAGAAATGATTTATTAATGTGAAACGTCAAAGTCGTGGGACACTGAACTATGACATCACAGACGAAAGTGAGTGAACCTTACTGTAAAGTGAGGATTACTGTACAGTATTCCCTTATCCGTCCACCCTCACTCGTCTTGTTTCATCACAAAAATGTATATAAGAAGATTTCAACACATTAGCTAGCTATTCACGCTTCAGCCTTTAACCCTTCAACTGCGCATGCATCATATGATGCTTTGACCGACTTGCAGTAAATTGCGCATCGCATCATGTGATGCTTTGGAGTACTACGCAAGATTTAAACGCCCCGCGGATACACGGGGTTCACCACACCTTCATCAGGGCTCTTGTAAACAGACACCAATTAAAAAAAAAATCGTGGGCCAAACTCCCAGATGTTAGGAGCCTCAGTATTGAGTAAGCTACCAAGCTGACGCATGCAGCATGAACTCACAGCACTGCTGTTCAGCTTGTGACCACAGCATCGCCTAAAATGCCATAATACAGTAGTACCTCGGAATACGAGTGTCCCTGTATACGAGTTTTTCGGAATACGAGCAGGATTTCCTCGGAAAATGTGTCTCGGAAGGCGAGGGTTACCTCGGGACACGAGTTTGTTGATACGCGTACAGGCTGACCTAGCGCGTGGTGGCTGGGCGATCGTCGCCCCTCCGCCCGTCCGCCCCTCAGTTTACCATTGTCTCGCGCTCAGTGACTACCTCTCATCAATTCTTCTCGTGGATTTTCAGTGTATTGTTGGATTTTTGGTGATTTGACTATACAATTTGTTATTATATATCTCACCATGAGTCCCAAGAAAGCCAGTGGTAAGGATAAAGGCCAGAAAGCCATGTGAGGATGACAATAGAGGAGAGCCTCAGCCAGGACCTAGTGGCACTCAGATAAAACGTCCCAGGGAGTGCACACCTGAAAGGTCCTCATTGCCTGATGTGATAATGGAAGGGGACTCCCCTTCCAAACAGTAACTCCTCTCCTCCTCCCCCTCCTCACCATCTTCCATACGCCTACAGCATTCATCAGCAAGGTAAGTAATAACTTGAACATAGTTTTGTAGGTTTATTTAGATGAATTAGGTATAAAAATTTAGTTTGATATGGGGTTTCTGGGGTAGTCAGGAACGGATTAATTCATTTCCCATTATTTCTTATGGGGAAATTCGCTTCAGAATACGAGTTTTCGGAATACGAGGCGTCTCCAGGAACCAATTAAACTCTTAAACCGAGGTACCACTGTATACTTGTTCATGCTATTATGTAGTGATAATATTATTACAGAAGACCCCTGACTGTGATAAAACTGACTAGGGTTCTGATAATAGCTGGATTGTGGTGATAATTAGTGCTGTGCTCCATGGAGGGAGGAGCAATGCTGTGGGAGGGAGGGTAGTGGGGTTGTCTTCTGACTGTGTGTGGCCACCTTTTATTGACTGTACTCCTTATACCAGCTTAGTGGTTCGCTATGGTGAACACAAATGTAGATACTTATATATGACGTGTGTATAGAGGGTATAAACAGCAAGAGGAGTAGTTGGGAGCCGCCATTTTGGTGAGGGAGGAGCGTCGTCTGCAGGACTTACCATGTTGTTTACTGATGACCACGATGGTCTTTGGGCACCATACCACTTTACTTGTACAAGTATGGTGAATAAAGCAGGTAGATATTTATATATAATGTGTGTATATAGCGTAATAACACCACAAGCAGTATTGTTGGAGGAGAAATATTAGTGCGTCTGGCCTTGAGGGCGGCAGCCATCAGCTGACTGTGTGAGGTCCTACGTCTTTGTGCCTTTACTCACCATACAAGCTTAGATGTACAGTTATGGTGAACAAAACATGTAAATACTTATATATAACGTCTGTATATAAAAGCAAAAACAGTATGGTGGGTGGAGAATGGTGGCAAGTCAGGTGAGGTGAGGTGAGGGAGGAGGGAATGGCAGCCAGTGGCGGCTGCCACTGCCACTCAGCATACCAACTTAGTGGTTCGTTATGGTGAACACGAATGTAGATACTTATATAGTGTCTGTATATAGTGAATAAAAGCAAAAACAGTATTGTGGGAGGAGAATGTGGGTGAGTCAAGTGACTTGAGGGAGGGCGTGAGTGGCTGGCTGGTACATGGTGGTCACTCCTCGTTACTTTTTGACTCATAATAGCAACTTAGTGGTTCGTTATGGTGAACAAAACATGCAGATACTTATATATAACCTGTGTATATAGTGTAATAACCGACAAAGTATTTGTTCACTGTTTGATGAACATAATTGAATCAACAACATGCACACCATATTTTTGAGTACAGCGATGATTCACTCATTTTATTATATAAATATATCACACTACACACTATTGAATAATATTACAGCAAAAAAACTACGAAAAATCAGAGATATTGAAATAATTAGGTAATTATCTCTTTGTGGCAACTCTGGCCTGACAGCTGGCGATCAACAGACCACCTGGGACGCACGCTGAGTCAGCGCCTGTTATTTGCCAGACTTCCCCGCCCTATAGTGGGCAATATATGCCACTTACGATTATTTATTATTTTTCTCGTGATCAGTGAACACAAATTAACAGGTTAGGAACAATTTTTTTTTTTTTTTTTTTTTTGTATGTGCCTGTGGGTGTCAAATGGTATATAGCTATGCGCCATTTAAGGGTTAAATTAATTTACAAAGGTACGTGTGCCACAAATCGGTGAACGAAAATCATTGAAATGAAACTCAGTCGTTCACTTGTGTGGACAACTCTGGCTGGTGTTTGGTTAATATGCGTCACTTCTTGTGGACCAATTCTGGCTGGTCCACTTGTGTGGTCCACTTGTGTGATCGAACTTGTCATATGAAGGAATTTATAATTGTAATCTGTGATAGAATGTGAAAGTTTTCCACCAGTCTGCGAACTCTGTCTGGATGTCGTAAACAAATCCGAATATCGCCCGCTTCAGCGAAGCATTGTTTGTCGAACGGGTAAGTAAATCCGGCCTGAAAGTGTGTGAACTAGCCAGAGATTCGTTGAATTGGGGTACATTGAATCGAGGTTGTACCGTAAATATATCACACTACACACTATTGAATAATATTACAGCAAAAAAACTAAGAAAAATCAATCAGAGACATTGAAATAATTAGATAATTATCTCTTTGTGGCCACTCCTGCCTGACAGCTGGGAGCAACAGACCGTCTGGGACGCACTCTGAGTCAGCGCCTGTTTTTTGCCAAACTTCCCCACCCTATAGCGGGCAATATATGCCACTTACGATTTTTCTATTATTTTTCCAATGATCAGAGAACACAAATTAACAGGTTTAGCATAATTATTTTTTTTTTTTGGTATGCACCTGTGGGTAACAAATGCTAATCCTCTCCTTACCAAACAAGTAACTGATAAAAGAAAAAATAACCCGTGGCTCACAAGTGGCATAATTAAATCAATCAACAAAAAACATGAATATGAAAAGAAATTTAGGATTGGCCTAGTTACAAAGGAAGTAATTAAAAGGTACTCATCAGTGCTTACCAGTATCATAAGAAAAGGTAAACTTTCATATTATGAGACTAGATTCAAAGAAGCAAAAGGCAACATGAAAAGCACATGGAATACCATCTCTAATATCCTAGGAACTAAACAACACTCCCACAACCAGATAACACTCTCTAAGGATGGCCTTACACCGTCATCTGATTTAGAAATGGCAAATGAATTTAATAGCTTCTTTTCATCGATTGGTGCTAACCTTGCAAGTAAAATCCACAGACACATATCAACACATATCTCTCAGGCAGCTATCCAAACTCTCTTCTCCTTTCACCAATCAGCCGACAGATGTTGTGTCCATCATACACTCACTAAAAAACAAAGCTGGGAACATCAGTGAAATCCATCCATTGTATACAAGAGTGCCTCCCATGCCCTTGCGCCACCTATAGCTCTGCTGTTCAATAAATCCCTTGAGTGTCATACCATCCTTGATATACTTAAAAAAGCAAGAGTAACGCCAGTTCATAAAGGAGGTAATCCGGCAGACATAAACAATTATAGACCAATATCAAACCTACCCATACTATCAAAAATATTTGAAAAAATGATCTACAAACAGCTCTACTCCTATCTCGTAAAATTCGACATTCTTAGCCCCTGTCAGTTTGGCTTCCGCTCCAAAAGAGTACCAATGATGCAATTATTAGTCTCCTTGATATAATTTACTCAGCCCTTGACAAAAATGTGTTTCCAATTGGACTCTTCATTGACCCGAGAAAGGCCTTTGATACTGTTAATCACAATTACCTCTTACGTAAACTCCATCATTATGGAATCCGAGGCCATACACTGGACTATATCCAATCCTATCTTAGTGATAGACACCAATGTGTAGCCATCAATAATATAACCTCTCCCACTCTACCAATAACTGTTGGAGTTCCACAGGGCAGCATCTTGGGACCTCGTCTATTTCTTATATACATCAATGATCTGCCTAATGTCTCTAACATTCTGAAACCTATTTTGTTTGCTGATGATTACTCTGTGTGATTTTAAATGGAAATAGTTGAGTTTGGAAAAGTTTTGACATTAACTTTACCGAAACATTTATAAAAATAACAAAAATATGTCCTTGACAATTGTACTAAGAAGTTTTTCCCAAAAACAGGTGCGCAGTGCAGTGGTGAAACGGCACAAAACATATACAGTGCAACCTCGTTTCAGGGAATATCCGGCTTGGTCGCACACTTTCCAGGCCAAATTTACTCACCCCCTTTCGGCGAACTCTGGTTCGCCAAAGCAAGGGATGTGCGGATTTGTTTACAATGTTGGGACAGAGTTTACAGAGTGGTGGAAAACTTTCCCATTCCATCACAGGTTACAATTAATAATTCCATCATATGACAAGTTGGATCACACAAGTGGTCAAGTGGACCACATAACAAGTCAACAATATGTACCAAACACCAGCCAGAGTGGCCCACACAACAAGTGAACAATATTAACCAAACACCAGCCAGACTGGTCCACACACCAAGTGAACCATATAAACCAAACACCAGCCAGACTGGTCCCACACCAAGTGAACAATATTAACCAAACACCAGCCAGACTCGTCCATACAACAAGTGAACAACATAAACCAAACACCAGCCAGAGTGGTCCACACAACAAGTGAACAATATTAACCAAACACCAGCCAGACTGGTCCACACAACCAGTGAACCATATAAACCAAACACCAGCCAAAGTGGTCCACACAATAAGTAAACCATATTAACCCTTAAACTGCTAAGGGGTTTTGGCCTGCAACACCGCCAGGCGCAAAAAAAAAAAATTAATTCCAAAAAATTCTTTCGTCTTATAAAAGCAAGCAAGTAATTATCAAAAGAAGGAACCAAACCGGGAAGGCTATGTAGCACCATCAAATGTGTGGAATAATCAGAGGGCGCTAAATATCACCAAGGATGCCAATACAAAAACAGAAACGCATAAGGCGAACGATATCAAAAGTATCCGATTCACCAAGAATTCTATCAAGGGACAAGCGACCACGAGGAACGGTCAGAAAGCAAGACAAACTCTCGCCCTGGAAGTCAGGACATTCAACAAGGATATGCACGACCGTAAGAGGGACAATGCAATTTGGACAATAGGAGCAGGGCGGCGCTCCATTAACCCTTGTGTTGCTCAGGGCTAATTTATTTATTTATTCATTTATTTATATATATACAAGAAGGAACATTGGGTTTGTGAGAATACATTGAATAGTACAGTATTAACAATCTTGTAAAGCCACTAGTACGCGCAGCGTTTCGGGCAGGTCCTTAATCTAACAGATAATTTAAGTAGGTAATTTCTATCAGAATTAATAAATGATAACAAATACATTGCAAGAGAAAATGAGATGAGAGAGCTTAGGAAAGATTAAAGCATATTGGTATATTAAAGCTCTGACTGATTACATTAACAGCTTGATTGGTAATTTAAACAAGATTAATAGACACCATACAGCAGATTGACAGCACATATAAAAGACAGCAATGATCACAATGGTAAAGATGTTTCAAATTGGGAACCTAAAGGTTGGGAGATTGGGTAGCAATAGATACAGTGCAATTTTAAGGCAAAAGGTAAAAAACTATGAAAATGAAATTAGGTACTTTTTAGTATTGTTTTGAATGATGTAAAAGTTGGACAGCTTTTCAATTCAATAGGGAGTGAGTCCATAAACTGGGTTCCTTTATTTGCATAGTGTGTTTACACAGATTAAGTTTAACTCTGGGGATATCAAAGAGATATTTATTGCTGGTGTGGTGACAATGGGTCCTATTACATCTGTCCAGGAAGTTTCAGAGCAGGATTTGCATTTAAGAACAGGTTTTGTAAATGTAGTTGACACAAGAGAATTTGTGGAGTGAGATTATGTTTAGCATGTTTAGGGAGTTAAACAAGAGGACTGAGTGTTGTCTGAAAGCAGAATTTGATATTATTCTGATA
>WNGS01000854.1:113081-123460 GCA_020271785.1 Procambarus virginalis | reverse complement strand
AGGAAGGAGCGCAGGGGAGAGAGAAAGGAATCAGGGAGCCACAACCCCGATCCACACAATCCCAGAGGGAGTGGGGAACCCACTTCAAACAATGCACTAGCCACAGGGAGTGCGACACCATCCCCACATTCTACTCAACAGACACCCTACCTGCCCCAACCCCTGTCAGCCCTCCAATAAGTACCCACCTAAATCACCCTTCCCCCACCCACCCCCCTTCTCCCACTCACCCCCCTCCTCCCTCATCCCCCTCCTCCCACTCCCCCCTCCCCCCAGGACCACCCTTCTCCCCCATCCCCCAAGCCCTCCCTTCTCCCACATGCCCTCCAGTCTCTCCCACCCACAAGCCCTCCGTTCTCCCCTGCCCCCCTAAGCCCCCCACTCTCCCCCACCCCACCTAAGCCTTCCCCTCTCCACCACTCCCCAACACCCTCCCCTCTTCCTCACCCACCTCAGCCTTCCCTTTCCCCCCAAGCCCCCCAAGCCCTCCCCCCTATACTGCCCTCCCAAACCCCCCCTTCTCCCCCATCCCCCCAACCTTCCTCCTCTCACCCCCCTCAACCCTCCCCCTCTCACCCACCCCCCCAACCCTCCCCTCTCACCCACCCCCTCTACCCTCCCCCTCTCACCCACCCACCCTTCCCTCCCCCTCCCCTCCACCCCCCCAAGCCCTTCCTCCTCCACCAGTCTCCCCATACCAGATCCTCCAAGCTCCCGCTCACCCCAGACCCCACAGGTCCCCCCAGAGGAGAAGCAGAAGAGAGTCAGTTTCAGGGTAATGTACTCGAACATAGATGGGATCACAAGCAAGACAAGTGAACTAAGGGAAAGAGCACAAGAGGTGAACCCAGATGTAATCGGACTCACTGAGACAAAACTCTCTGGAATCATAACGAATGCTGTGTTTCCCCAGGAGTACACAGTAATAAGGAAAGAGAGGGAAGGTAGGGGAGGAGGCGGAGTGGCCCTACTCATGAGAAAGGAATGGAGTTTTAAGGAGATGGCTATCCCGGGCTGTGAGGGTTTCAGAGACTACATAGCAGGCACCATGACAATGGGAGGACCAAGGATAGTAGTAGCAGTAATATATAACCCTCCACCAAATGACAGAAGACCCAGTCAAGAGTATGAAAACAACAACATGGCAGTTAACACTATAATTGAGAGGGCAGCCTCTGCTGCCTGTAGAAATAGATCCCACCTGCTCATCATGGGGGACTTCAATCACGGAAGAATTGATTGGGAGAACAAGGAACCGCATGGCGGCGAGGATACGTGGAGAGCCAAACTACTGGAGGTGGTGACTAGAAACTTCTTAACCCAGCATGTCAGAGAACCCACAAGGATGAGAGGAAATGACGAACCAGCGAGACTCGACCTGGTCTTCACCCTGAACGACTCTGACATAAGAGAAATCGGTTTTGAGGCCCCAGTAGGGATGAGCGACCACAGTGTATTGGAGTTTGAGTACCTGATTGAAGAAGGGTTATTGAACTCGAGGAGAGATACTGAAACCAAAAGGTTAGCATACCGAAAGGGAAACTATGAGGAGATAAGAAAATTCCTAACAGACATAGCATGGGAAACAGAGCTCAGGGAAAAGACGGCCCAAGATATGATGGACTACATCACGCAAAAGTGCAAGGAAGCAGCAAACAAGTTTGTCCCAGCCCAAAAGGAAAACAGTGAAATGAAGATGAGAAACCCATGGTTTAATCAGAGATGTAGGCTAGCTAAGCAACAAAGTAAAAGGACATGGAGAAACTATAGGAATAACAGGACACTGGAGAGCAGAGAAAGATACCAGAATGCCAGGAATGAATATGTCAGGATGAGAAGAGAGGCGGAAAGACAATACGAAAACGACATCGCAAGCAAGGCAAAGACTCAGCCTAAATTGCTGCATAGCCACATCAGGAGAAAAACAACAGTAAAGGAACAGGTTATGAAATTAAGGATAGGGGCAGAAGGATTCACTACAAACGACAAGGAAGTATGTGAGGAACTGAATAAGAAATTCCAAGAGGTCTTCACCCTAGAACAAGGAGAAATCCCAGAGTTAAGAGAGGGGATAGCTAACCAGGAACCACTGGAAGAGTTTGAGATTACAAGCGGGGAAGTAAGAAAGTGTTTACTAGAGTTGGATGTGACAAAGGCTATAGGCCCAGATGGAATCTCTCCTTGGATACTTAAGGAAGGAGCAGAAGAACTGTGCCTACCACTCTCCATAGTGTATAACAAATCTCTGGCAACAGGGGAACTGCCAGAAATTTGGAAAGCAGCTAATGTAGTCCCGATATACAAGAAAGGGGATAGACAGGAGGCACTGAATTACAGGCCAGTGTCCCTAACCTGCATACCATGCAAGCTGATGGAGAAGATTGTGCGAAGAAAGCTAGTGGAGCACCTGGAGCGAAAGAACTTTGTAACACAGCACCAACATGGATTCAGGGATGGCAGGTCCTGCCTCACAGGGTTACTTGAATTCTACGACCAGGCAACAAAAATAAGGCAAGAAAGAGAAGGGTGGGCAGACTGCATATTTTTGGATTGTCAGAAAGCCTTTGATACAGTGCCACACAAGAGGCTAGTGAAAAAGCTGGAGATGCAGGCTGGAGTGAAAGGGAAGGTACTCCGTTGGATACAGGAGTACCTAAGCAACAGGAGACAAAGAGTCAGTGTGAGGGGTGAGGTCTCAGATTGGCGAGACGTTACAAGTGGAGTCCCGCAGGGGTCAGTCCTTGGACCTATACTGTTTCTGATATATGTAAATGATCTCCCAGAGGGTATAGAATCGTTTCTCTCAATGTTTGCCGATGATGCAAAAATTATGAGGAGGATTGAAACTGAGGACGATAGTAGGAGGCTACAAGACGACCTAGACAGACTGAGTGAATGGTCCAACAAATGGCTGTTGAAGTTCAACCCGAGTAAATGCAAAGTAATGAAACTAGGCAGTGGAAACAGGAGGCCAGACACAGGATACAGAATAGGAGATGAAGTACTTAATGAAACGGACAGAGAGAAAGATCTAGGAGTTGATATCACACCAAACCTGTCTCCTGAAGCCCACATAAAAAGGATAACATCTGCGGCATATGCGAGGCTGGCTAACATCAGAACAGCGTTCAGGAACCTGTGTAAGGAATCATTCAGAATCTTGTACACCACATATGTAAGACCAATCCTGGAGTATGCAGCCCCAGCATGGAGCCCGTACCTTGTCAAGCACAAGACGAAGCTGGAAAAAGTCCAAAGGTATGCCACTAGACTAGTCCCAGAACTAAGAGGCATGAGTTACGAGGAAAGGCTGCGGGAAATGCACCTTACGACACTGGAAGACAGAAGAGTAAGGGGAGATATGATCACAACCTACAAAATCCTCAGAGGAATCGACCGGGTAGACAAGGACAAACTATTCAACACTGGGGGGACGCGAACAAGGGGACACAGGTGGAAACTGAGTACCCACATGAGCCACAGAGACGTTAGAAGGAACTTTTTCAGTGTCAGAGTAGTTAACGGATGGAATGCATTAGGCAGTGATGTGGTGGAGGCTGACTCCATACACAGTTTCAAGGGTAGATATGATAGAGCCCAGTAGGCTCGGGAATCTGTACACCAGTTGATTGACAGTTGAGAGGCGGGACCAAAGAGCCAAAGCTCAACCCCCGCAAGCACAAATAGGTGAGTACAAATAGGTGAGTACACAAACACAAAGGTTTGCCACCAGATTAGTACCCGAGCTGAGAGGTATGAGCTACAAGGAGAGACTACGGGAATTAAACCTCTCTTCGCTGGAAGACAGAAGAGTTAGGGGGGGACATGATCATCACACTCAAGATTCTCAAGGTAATTGATAGGGTAGATAAAGACAGGCTATTTAACACAAGGGGCACACGCACAAGGGGACACGGTGGAAACTGGGTGCCTAAATGAGCCACAGAGATATTAGAAAGAACTCTTTTAGTGTCGGAGTGATTGACAAATGGAATGCATCAGGAAGTGATGTGGTGGAGGCTGACTCCATACACAGTTTCTACTATAGATATGATAGAGCCCAATAGGCTCAGGAACCTGTACACCTGTTGATTGACAGTTGAATGGCGGGACCAAAGAGCCAGAGCTCAACCTCCGCAAGCACATTTAGGTGTGTACAATAAGGTGAGTACACCCACACCCACATTAGGAAGAACTTTTTCAGTGTCAGAATAGTTAGTAAATGGAATGCACTAGGAAGTGATGTGGTGGAGGCTGACTCCATACACATTTTCAAATGTATATATGACTGAGCCCAGTAGGCTCAGGAATCTGTACATCAGTGTATTAACGGTTGAGAGGTGGGACCAAAGAGCCAGAGCTCAACTTCCCAAGCATAATTAGGTGACTACAATTAGGTGAGTACACACACACGGCTAGTCCCAGAACTAAGCTGCATGAACTACGAGCAAAAGCTAAGGGAACTGCACCTCACATCGCTGGACGACAGAAGAGCCGGAGGAGACATGATCACCACATATAAAATTCTTAGGGGAATTGACAGGGTAGACAAGGATGGAGTATTTAATACGGGTGGTAGACACACACGATGACACAGGTGGAAACTGAGTACCCAAATTAGCCACAGAGACATTAGAAAGAACTTTTTCATTTTCAGAGTAGTTAGTAAATGGAATGCACTAAGAAGTAATGTGGTGGAGGCTGACTCCATACACACTTTTAAATGTAGATATGATGGAGCTTGAGAAGCTCAGGAATCTGTACATCAGTAGATTGGCAGTTCAGAGGCGGGACCAAAGAGCCAAACGAAAACTTCAGTGTAAAAGGCATGTAATAACCTGGAGTTTCAGAGACGGGAAAGGTAAAGAGAAAGATGACTCTCTCCGGATTGCCCGTTGAAGGCGCTGGAATGCAAAATTGTAGAATCCTTTGATCTCTCTTTGTTAGATGAGGAAGGAACCCAGGTCTTTGAGAAACATTTTTCGCTCTCGCTTGCCAGAGCTGTGGGGGCTTAAAAGCTCTTGATTCTACTGAGGCAAAGTTGCAGGAATGGTCCAGACACGTATTCTTTATTAATTCGTTCTTCTGTAATAGTCCCTTGCTCCACCTGTGCTGACCAACACTCATGCAGAGCAAATCCTTTTCTTAACGACTTGGTCAAAGTGAGGGGGAGACACATTTTAGAATTTCGAGTTTGTTACTGGGCGGCGACACACGACGGTGCTTGTGTGAGTATTGTGTGAACAACGCCAAGGCAGGCTTTGGTCTTGATATCAGCTTTGAACACATCATCTGTCCTGGTAAAATTAGAATTGAAGTGAAATACAATTAAGCTTGAGTTTTTGTTTTGCAAATGCGAACCACTTTTTTGAAGGAATTTATTAGGAATTTGACAGATGTGGTTCAGATGATCTCACACTCTCTCGTCAATTGCAGTTATTGATGAATATTTGATGCAGAATCAACACTTAACTATATATATATATATATATATATGTATATAAATATATATATATATATATATATATATATATATATATATATATATATATATATATATATGGAAAACTGAATTCCTGAGTTTTATGTGATTAATTGCCTATTTACTAAGTGAATAGAGGCATAAGGTTTAAGAAAACGTGGCAAAATATATCGTCTTGTTCGGGATTCGAACTCGGGTTGAATTGGTTGAGAGCCTAAAGCAACTACAGGCGACTATTAAACAAGGGGGGACGGCACTTGCGTATATATCTAGTGGACCCCCCCCCCATCCCGCCCGTATACTCCCAGGTAAACTCCTGAACAGATCTTAAGACGAGATATGTAGGGATGGAGAGGTTTCATCTGCCCTCGACATGTTGACGCATTCTGATTGTTTAATGAGTGACAAGCTGAATGAGGAAGATAAGTTTGAAGACGAAGGATCCTTTGAGGACTGCTTTTGATGTGAGCTTATTAGAGATGCCAAGCAATTACGACTTTTGTCGATGTTCTGTGGGAGGAAACTTGCATCCTGCAGAGAATTATTATATGCATAGTAATATGATTGAATATATATATATATATATATAATATATATATATATATATATATATATATATATATATATATATAATTAATTTACACTTGCACCAGAGGTGGTACCCCTTCTAGGTTATTTAAATATATATATATATATATATATATATATATATATATATATATATATATATATATATATATATATATTATATATATATATATATATTTTTAAATAACCTAGAAGGGGTACCACCTCTGGTGCAAGTGTAAATTAATTATATAAATTATTAGTATATTTGGTAGCAGTCTTTCCTGTAGACATATATTATTAAATATGACCGAAAAAGTAAGATTAATAATTCTAACACGAATTTTCTCGATCTTCCTTATGTTTCTTTTTACTGTCGACGGTAAATGAAAAATCAATTCTCCAAAATTCATTTTTATTTCTAGTCTGACGCGACACTTGAGCGCGTTTCGTAAAACTTATTACATTTTCAAAGACTTTAGGTTACACACACAACTTATAACAGAATGTTGTTGTTGTTTGGGTCTTTTATACCTGCATTTGGGTGAGGTGATGTAATACAATAGTAAGGTGAAAACAAACTTTCAACAAAACACAGAACACGGAACAATGGGTATAAGTTAAAGGGCAGACTTGTAACTGCAGATGGCCTATTGGCCCATATTTCTTGTTGCTTCTATATTGGAGCGGAGTCTTGAAGTGGGTAGAATATAGTTGTGCGTTAATTGGCTGTTGATTGCTGGTGTTGACTTCTTGATGTGTAGTGCCTCGCAGATGTCAAGCCGCCTGCTGTTGCTGTATCTATCAATGATTTCTGTGTTGTTTGCTAAGATTTCTCTGGTGATGGTTTGGTTGTGGGAAGAGATTATATGTTCCTTAATGGAGCCCTGTTGCTTATGCATCGTTAAACGCCTGGAAAGAGATGTTGTTGTCTTGCCTATATACTGATTTTTTTGAGGCTTACAGTCCCCAAGAGGGCACTTGAAGGCATAGACGACGTTGGTCTCTTTTAGAGCGTTCTGCTCAGTGTCTGGAGAGTTTCTCATGAGTAGGCTGGCCGTTTTCTTGGTTTTATAGTAAATCGTCAGTTGTATCTTCTGATTTTTGTCTGTAGGGATAACATTTCTATCAACAATATCTTTCAGGACCCTTTCCTCCATTTTATGAGCTGTGGAAAAGAAGTTCCTGTAAATAGTCTAATAGGGGGTATAGGTGTTGTATTAGTTGTCTCTTCAGAGGTTACATGGCGTTTCATTTTCCTTCTTATCATGTCTTCGACGAAACCATTGGAGAAGCCATTGTTGACTAGGACCTGCCTTACCCTACATAGTTCTTCGTCGACTTGCTTCCATTCTGAGCTGTGGCTGAGAGCACGGTCGACATAAGCGTTAACAACACTCCTCTTGTACCTGTCTGGGCAGTCACTGTTGGCATTTAGGCACATTCCTATGTTTGTTTCCTTAGTGTAGACTGCAGTGTGGAAACCTCCGCTCCTTTCCATGACTGTTACATCTAGAAAGGGCAGCTTCCCATCCTTCTCCATCTCGTAAGTGAAACGCAACACAGAATTCTGCTCAAATACCTCCTTCAGCTCCTGCAGATGTCTGACATCAGGTACCTGTCTTTAATCTCGTCAACATACCTGCAGTATATGGCCGNGAGAGTTTCTCATGAGTAGGCTGGCCGTTTCTTGGTTTTATAGTAAATCGTTAGTTGTATCTTCTGATTTTTGTCTTTTAGGAGGGATAACATTTCTATTAACAATATCTTTCAGGACCCTTTCCTCCGTTTTATGAGCTGTGGAAAAGAAGCTCCTGTAAAATAGTCGAATAATAGGGGGTATAGGTGTTGTATTAATTGTCTCTTCAGAGGTTGCATGGCGTTTCACTTTCCTTCTTATGATGTCTTCGACGAAACCATTGGAGAAGCCGTTGTTGACTAGGACCTGCCTTACCCTACAGAGTTCTTCGTCGACTTGCTTCCATTCTGAGCTGTGGCTGAGAGCACGGTCGACATAAGCGTTAACAACACTCCTCTTGTACCTGTCTGGGCAGTCACTGTTGGCATTTAGGCACATTCCTATGTTTGTTTCCTTAGTGTAGACTGCAGTGTGGAAACCTCCGCTCCTTTCCATGACTGTTACATCTAGAAAGGGCAGCTTCCCATCCTTCTCACTCTCGTAAGTGAAACGCAACACAGAATTCTGTTCAAATACCTCCTTCAGCTCCTGCAGATGTCTGACATTAGGTGCCTGTGTAAAAATGTCGTCAACATGTGTTTTGTTGAAAGTTTGTTTTCACCTTACTATTGTATTACATCACCTCACCCAAATGCAGGTATAAAAGACCCAAACAACAACACATTCAGCTATAGTTGTGTGTGTGTAAACTAAAGTCCTTTGAAATGTAATAAAGTTTTTACGAAACGCGCTCAAGTGTCGCGTCAGACTAGAAATAAAAATGAATTTTTTGAGAATTGATTTTTCATTTACCGTCGACAGTAAAAAGAAACATAAGGAAGATCGAGAAAATTTGTGTTAGAATTAAATATCGTTACTTTTTCGGTCATATTTAATAAATATGTCTACAGGAAGACTGCACCAAAATATACAATATACATATATATATAATAATATATATATATATATATATTATATATATATATATATATATATATATATATTATATATGAATGAAATGAAAACTCACACCCCAGAAGTGACTCGAACCCATACTCCCAGGAGCAACGCAACTGGTATGTACAAGACGCCTTAAACCCACTTGACCATCACGACCGGAAAAATGAGGTGATAGCCGAAGCTATTTGAACACACCTCACCGCCGGCACTCGGATGGTTATCTTGGGCATAGCATTTTCCAAATCACCTCATTCTTTGGGGCACACGTGAGGAACACAAATGCGAACAAGCCTGAATGGTCCCCAGGACTATATGCGAATGAAAACTCACACCCCAGAAGTGACTCGAACCCATACTCCCAGGAGCAACGCAACTGGTATGTACAAGACGCCTTAAACCACTTGACCATCACGACCGGACAAAATAGGTGATAGCCGAAGCTATTTGAACCACCTCACCGCCGGCACTCGGATGGTTATCTTGGGCATAGCATTTTACCAAATCACCTCATTCTTTGGGGCACACGTGAGGAACACAAATGCAAACAAGCCTGAATGGTCCCCAGGACTATATGCGAATGAAAACTCACACCCCAGAAGTGACTCGAACCCATACTCCCAGGAGCAACGCAACTGGTATGTACAAGACGCCTTAAACCCCTTGACCATCACGACCGGACAAATGAGGTGATAGCCGAAGCTATTTGAACCACCTCACCGCCGGCACTCGGATGGTTATCTTGGGCATAGCATTTACCAAATCACCTCATCATTCTTTGGGGCACACGTGAGGAACAATACAATGCAAACAAGCCCTGAATGTTCCCCAGGACTATATGCGAATGAAAACTCACACCCCAGAAGTGACTCGAACCCATACTCCCAGGAGCAACGCAACTGGTATGTACAAGACGCCTTAAACCCAAACCGTTGCCCCAAAGATGAGGTGATTTGGTAAAATGCTATGCCCAAGATAACCATCCGAGTGCCGGCGGTGAGGTGGTTCAAATAGCTTCGGCTATCACCTCATTTTGTCCGGTCGTGATGGTCAAGTGGTTTAAGGCGTCTTGTACATACCAGTTGCGTTGCTCCTGGGAGTATGGGTTCGAGTCACTTCTGGGGTGTGAGTTTTTCATTCGCATATAGTCCTGGGGATCATTCAGGCTTGTTTCGCATTTGTGTTCCTCACGTGTACCCCAAAGAATGAGGTGATTTGGTAAAATGCTATGCCCAAGATAACCATCCGAGTGCCGGCGGTGAGGTGGTTCAAATAGCTTCGGCTATCACCTCATTTTGTCCGGTCGTGATGGTCAAGTGGTTTAAGGCGTCTTGTACATACCAGTTGCGTTGCTCCTGGGAGTATGGGTTCGAGTCACTTCTGGGGTGTGAGTTTTCATTCGCATATAGTCCTGGGGATCATTCAGGCTTGTTCGCATTTGTGTTCCTCACGTGTACCCCAAAGAATGAGGTGATTTGGTAAAATGCTATGCCCAAGATAACCATCCGAGTGCCGGCGGTGAGGTGGTTCAAATAGCTTCGGCTATCACCTCATTTTGTCCGGTCGTGATGGTCAAGTGGTTTAAGGCGTCTTGTACATACCAGTTGCGTTGCTCCTGGGAGTATGGGTTCGAGTCACTTCTGGGGTGTGAGTTTTCATTCGCATATAGTCCTGGGGATCATTCAGGCTTGTTCG
>WNGS01000854.1:41024-51554 GCA_020271785.1 Procambarus virginalis | reverse complement strand
AGATTCACCAGGTTGTTTATGAAGATAACCAACAGAGTCTTATTATTGCTAATACTTCTAGTTATGAATACTACCATTATTGGCTTTATTTAAAAGAAGTTAAGCAGTCATGGTTTTAGATCCCCTTTTAATCGTAATTCCTATACCATTTTAAGTTCTTGTGTAATGTTTCTGCATCTTCCGAATTTATTACTGCTCTTGAGCTAACCCACTTGCTTACTGTCTGAGGAAGGATCATACAGTACCTTGGTTAGCATCTTACACAGTCAAGGCAGATCAACATTCTGCATATGTATAGCAGAATACCTTTAAAATGGGGTTATACTGGTGCTAGGATAAACAAGAGTGAAAATGTAATTCATACCTAAATGCAGGCAGAAAGCTTATACTGTACATACCAAACTCAAAGTCTTTTCATGCACTGCCCAGCACCAAAATGACTGC
This sequence comes from Procambarus virginalis, assembly GCA_020271785.1. Taxonomy (NCBI): domain Eukaryota; kingdom Metazoa; phylum Arthropoda; class Malacostraca; order Decapoda; family Cambaridae; genus Procambarus; species Procambarus virginalis. Next base: position 51,110 of record WNGS01000854.1, on the reverse strand, counting down.
CAACATTACCCCTGATGGATTTAAGGTTACTGTCACACTTGGGTGTGTGTGTGTTGCGTGCTCTCTGGGTGGTACCCTTATTTAAGCCACCTTTACAGCATGAAGCACATGAAAACACTATGTGAGCTTTCTTTCTTTCTTTCTTGGCTATGCTTCTGGCTTCCCTTTCCCTTACTTTACTATGAGTCCTAAGAGAATTGCTTGAACATGTGCTTGCAAGATCAAGGTTAGAGGCTGGTAATTTGATTTCTTTTTTTCACAAGAGGTTTCTTAGGGAGGTCTGAGACTCACCTGGAGCATTTCTGTTCCCCTTGCCTTCCCTGCAAATCCAAATCTCCCTGACGGGAGATTGGTATTTTTCCTTCTCAAGGAAATCTAGGGGAAGGGGTCATCAACTGGGTGGTCCCCATCTTTCAGCACTAGCCTTGAGTTAGGTTTTGCTCCTTGGCCTGTCTTAGAGGCTGGCACCTATTCTGAACTTGTGCATGGAGATGGTTGGCATTGGAATGTGTGTCCTGGGTTTTTTCCTACTCATTCTTGGGCTGTAGTTCCTAGTTCCTAGCACAGAAAGTATGCATTGACAGGCGAATGGGATTCTGTACATGTATTTCAGCTCTGTATCGGTACCATGCATCTTTCTTTCCACATCGAGTACCAAGTATTGTATATCCATTGTACATATCGAGTACATCCACATCACAAGTAATGATTTCAGGGGTGAGCCCAGGCAGGTGGTTGGACCTCAGGGCACGAGCCAGCAGGGCAGGTGGATGACCCTTAAAGACACAGGGGGCGGGGCTTGTCATATCGATAGACACAGCAGCTGGTTGCTTGACTACCTCATCCTGGTTAGGCAGGCTCAGTACGAAGTCACTAGTGAACCTGTAATTACCTAAGGGTAATGTAGGTAATTACATTACCTAAGTTAGGTACATTGTAACTTACCTAAGGGTAATTACCAAAGGTGTAGTTACACGATGAGAGCTACGCTTCGTGGTGTGTCCGACCTTTTTATACCGAAAATATGCCAATTACTAAAAAGCGGCGGTCGGTTACATTTTGAAAGCCCAAACGCCCTGCAGTTTTCAACAATATCCCAAACATTCCAAATTCGATAGCCTGAAGCCATATTTTGGAGCTAAATTCTGGGCTTTCTTCACATATTCGCAGTTTGAAATTCCTACTTTTTATTATCGAAAACTATGCCATTGACTGAAAGCTGCGGGTGGTCATATTTTGCCAACCCCACCCCCCTGCAGTTTTCAAATATCCCAACATTCCAAATCCGATACCTGAGCCATCTTTAGGAGCCAAATTTTTGGCTCTCTGCACGTATTTACAGTTTGAAATTCCGACTTTTTATACCGAAAATATGCCAATTACTGAAAGCGGCGGTGGGGTCACATTTTGCCCAAACCCAACTCAGAACAATAAGTTCCAGTAGCACGGGCTATGGTGAGCCCGTAAGTGGAGGCTCTTTAGAGCCATTTTCTGTACCAGTAGCTGATACTGGAGATCTGGCGATGGATGGTTTTCAGCCTGGAGGGCTGGCTATACCAGTTATGGAGTGGTGTGAATAGTGTCGACCTCTAGGTTTTCCGTTTTTTCTTTACCTGCGACTTTGGCTGAGTAGTGCTGTCGCTGGAGTTTGGTGACGTGGCCTCCATGAGGAAGTCTTGAAACGTGTATGTGTCGTATTTGTGATGCGGTGGTGGAGCTCCTACTATGATTTCCTCGTCTGAGGAGTCCGTAACCTCCGTAGTGGGTGTTTTGTCTTTGCCTCGCAGCTTAGGTAGGCTTAGGTGTCGTTGATTGGTGGTTGTAGCTATTTCAGGAGCGCTGGTGGTGCTGTTATCGTTCGTAGACAGCACGTCTGCTAGCGCGGCTGTCTGTGATGGTAGGAGTGTTGGGAGCTGGAGAAGGAATTACCTCTGTTTGTGTCGCCCGGGTCATGGGCGGTTCTGGAGTCGGTGTTGAAGTTGACCGCACGGCACGGTCGTCTGGTGGTAGTCTCCGGAGTGGTAGAGGAGGCAGTGAGAGTGAGAGTTATGCTAGTGGCTATGATGGGGGCCAGGCCATTGTCTATGTATAATGCGTTCAGTTCCTAACAAAGCGCTGGTTGTCAGGTCCTGCAAGCCTTTCCGCTAGTTTAAGAAGACAAGGATAATGCCTGCACGTGATGCAGGGGGCTGTGAAGGAGCCTGTGGGACCTTGGGCCCCAATGAGAAGGCTGTGTCGCCTGCTGGGAGGAGCACATGTTGGGAAGACCGGAAAGTCTTCTGGGCGATTAGTGAGAGCTAAGGTGGTGGGTGAACGCTTGGGGCTCTGGCGAGGAGGTAGAAAGGTTGATTCTCTTGGCTTCAACCTGGGCCTTGATGCTTTCCTGTCTGCGGGGCCAGCGGTAGGAAATTGCAGGGTGATTGCCATCACAGAGCAAGCAGCGATGGACTGTTGCCTTGCATATGGAGTAGTGATGGTCCAGTGCGCACAGGCTGCACCTCTGGACAGGGTGCTGACATTTGTTGGTCGGGTGGGAGAGCTCGTAGCACTTAAAGCACTGCTGGATCTCATGGTATCGTTCCTTTTTTATTTGGTGGGGTGGTATTTTTAGGCCGAAGCAGTAGAATCCTTGTGTGGCAGCCTGGGTGGCCGCAGCTATGGTGGTGAACGTAATCTTCATTGATGTTTTGTCGGTGTTGCAGAACTCTAGGTTGAATACCGACAGGTTTGGATTTTCGTCCTCAATATTGACCATGACTTAAACTCAGCGATCCACTGGCTGGTTCTGCTGGTAAAAACAGTTCTTCCGGCCAGGAACTGACGTGGGAAGTGAGGATGTAGGTGGTGCTCTTTGCGAAGAATGGCATCGTTAGTCAGGAGTTTTCTAGCTCCTCTTCACATGAAAAGAAGAGCACGGTATCTTCACCTTTCTGACTAATGTCAGCGGGTTCGAGGTCAGTAACGTCCTTCAGGACCTTCAAAGTATTGCTTCTCCCGATAGCATGACCGTCAAGTGGAGTCGCTCTGACCTTAAGACGTTTGGGTCGCATTGTGACCACACTGATTCTTGTGATGAGTTGGCGGGAGATGTCTCCCCCGTCCAGTGTGTGCTCGGAAAGCTCCTCTTTGCATTATTTAAGCACCCTGGCAAACACTTCATCCGGCCCTGGGGATAGATGCACCCCATCCCGAGCATACATTTAGTTTCTTCCATAGAAGTGTTCTCAGTTGTCTATGAAAGATATTGCATTTGATTTGCAATATTTTTTCCAGCTGGCAATTGACACCAAGTGCCCTCGATATCCATTCATTTCCCACTCCCTTTCTGGGAAGAATGCCACATATGATCGGGATTCCTCCCTTGCTCCTAACTAATTCTATGGCTGTTTTATACCTCTGAATCAGTTCCTCACTCCTAACTCGACCAACATCATTTCCTCCCGCGCTAATGCAAATATCGGGATTGTTCCCATTTCCAGCCATAATATCATTCATGTTGTTTATAATATCACCAATACCAGCTCCGGGATAGCAAACCTGTTCCCCCTATCTCTAGCACAAAACGTTCTATCCAAATACCTTCTGGGAATCTCCCACAACTAAAGTTTGCTTAGGTACTTGGAGATGAGTAGTATTTTTAACAAATATTTTATATCTGTATTTACTAAGGAAGAACTTAACAATATGCCTTCAGCCGAACAAGTCTATGTGGGTGGGGATGAGGACAGGTTGATTAGTTTAACAATTACCAGGGAGGATGTAATTAAACAACTAGTAAAACTAAAAACAAACAAATCCCCAGGGTCGGATGAAGTGTTTGCCAGGGTGCTTAAAGAATGCAAAGAGGAGCTTTCCGAGCCACTGTCAACCATATTTAATAAATCAATAGAGTTAGGCAGAGTGCCAGAGTCATGGAAGGTAGCTAATGTGGTACCAATTTTTAAGAAAGGAGATAGATCACTTCCATCAAACTATCGGCCAATTAGCCTAACGTCTATTGTGGGAAAGTTACTTGAATCGATAATTGCAAATGCAATTCGTCTTCATCTTGAAAAACATAAATTAATAAATGAGTCGCAACATGGTTTTACAAATGGCCGTTCATGTTTAACAAATTTGCTATCTTTTTATTCCAGCATAGTTGAGGCAGATGATAGTGGTAAGGGTTGTAATGTTGTGTACCTTGACTTTAGCAAAGCTTTTGATACAGTGCCACATGAAAGACTAATTAAAAAAAATAGAGGCTCATGGTATTGGGGGTGCTATATTAAGCTGGATTAGGGCATGGCTATTCCAAAGGAAACAGAGAGTTAGTATAAATGGGGTTAAGTCAGAGTGGGATAATGTTGTTAGTGGAGTGCCTCAAGGCTCTGTCCTGGGACCTCTGTTGTTTATAATATATATAAATGATTTAGATTCAGGTTTGAGTAGCAACATTTGCAAATTTGTAGATGATACAAAAATCGGTAGGGAAATTAACACGAAAGAAGACTCGGTATCACTTCAAGTTGATCTAAATAGGGTTTTAAAATGGTCAAAAGACTGGCAGATGCAGTTTAATGCTAATAAATGTAAAGTTTTGAGGCTAGGTAATGATGATAGAGTTACAAGATACGAGCTAGATGGTGTTGAGATTGCGAAGTCGGATTGCGAAAGGGATCTAAGAGTTCGATTAGTAAGATTAGTAAGAATGTAAGAATGATTAGTAATTAGAATTAGTAAGAATGATTAGTAAGAATTTAAAACAAAAGGATCAATGTTGACCAGACCATACACTAGAAGTTGAAGGGACGACGACGTTTCGGTCCGTCCTGGACCATTCTCAAGTCGCTTGTGAATGCATTAATGCATGAATGTTCGTAATAAGGCAAATAGGACACTGGGATTTATTAATCGAAGCGTTAGTAACAAGACACCTGGTGTGGTTCTTCAGCTATATCTTGCTCTAGTTAGGCCCCATTTAGATTATGCAGTTCAGTTTTGGTCGCCGTACTATAGAATGGATATAAATTCACTTGAACGTGTCCAGCGTAGGATGACAAAGTTAATTCCACAAATTAGATATCTTTCATATGAAGAAAGATTAATAAAGCTTAAATTGCATTCACTGGAAAGGTGAAGAGTTAGGGGTGACATGATAGAAGTTTACAAGTGGATGAATGGACATAACAAAGGAGATATTAATAGGGTGTTAAAAGTATCAACACAAGACAGAACACGAAACAATGGGTATAAATTGGATAAGTTTAGATTTAGGAAAGACTTGGGTAAATACTGGTTCGGTAACATGGTTGTTGATTTGTGGAACCAATTACCGCGTAACGTGGTGGAGGTGGGATCCCTCGATTGTTTCAAGCGTGGGTTGGACACGTATATGAGTGGGATTGGGTGGTTATAAATAGGAGCTGCCTCGTATGGGCCAATAGGCATTCTGCAGTTACCTTTGTTCTTATGTTCTTATGTACTTCCTTTACTCTCTGATGGGCCTGCGCTTCTTTGCTATTCGTTGCTTTCCCTTTCGCGTGATCCGCAGTCTCACCAAAACACTCGTCCTTCAATACGGCAAATGAATTAGAAGTTCCTATGGCGTTTGTAGGCGGCTTTATCAAAGTCTTCTTGAGGCCCCTGTCCTTTACAACTTTACAAGACGAGGTCTTTTTACTATATACTGGTCTCCTCCTTCGTTTCTTCTCGATTTTGTTTCAGCTGTCGTACCTCCTCCCGTAGAGAGTCCAACTCTGTCCTCAGGGCTCCAACTAGAGTCATCAGGTCCTTCACTTAATTACTTAAGAACTTAAGAACAAAGGCAACTGCAGAAGGCCTATTGGCCCAACGAGGCAGCTTCTATTTATAACCACCCAATCCCACTCATATACATGTCCAACCCATGCTTGAAACAATCGACGGACCCCACCTCCACAATGTTACGCGGCAATTGGTTCCACAAATCAACAACCCTGTTACTGAACCAGTATTTACCCAAGTCTTTCCTAAATCTAAACTTATCTAATTTATACTCATTGTTTCGTGTTCTGTCTTGTGTTGATACTTTTAATACCCTATTAATATCCCATTTGTTATGTCCATTCATCCACTTGTAAACCTCTATCATGTCACCCTAACTCTTCGCCTTTCCAGTGAATGCAACTTAAGCTTAGTTAATCTTTCTTCACATGAAAGATTTCTAATTTGGGGAATTAACTTAGTCATCCTACGCTGGACACGTTCAAGTGAATTTATGTCCATTCTATAATATGGCGACCAAAACTGAACTTCATAATCTAAATAGGGCCTTACCAGAGCTAGATATAGCTGAAGAATCACACCAGGTGTCTTGTTACTAACGCTTCGGTTAATAAATCCCAGTGTCCTATTTGCCTTATTACGAACATTCATGCATTGATCCTTTTGTTTTAAATTCTTACTAATCATAACTCCCAGATTCCTTTCGCAATCCGACTTCGCAATCTCAACACCGTCTAGCTCGTATCTTGTGACTATCATCATTGCCTAGTCTCAGAACTTTACATTTATCAGCATTAAACTGCCTCTGCCAATCCTTTGACCATTTCAAAACCCTATTTAGATCAACTTGAAGTGATAGTGAGTCTTCTTCCGTGTTATTTTCCCTACCGATTTTTGTATCATCGGCAAATTTGCAAATGTTGCTACTCAAACGTGGATCTAAATAATTTATATATATTATAAACAACAGAGGTCCCGGGATAGAGCCTTGAGGCACTCCACTTACAACATTTTCCCACTCTGACTTGACTCCATTTATACTAACTCACTGTTTTCTTTGGTATAGCTATGCCCTAATCCCGCTTAATATAGCACCCCCAATATCATGAGCCTCTATCTTTTTAATCAGTCTTTCATGTGGCACTGTACCAAAAGCTTTGTTAAAGTCAAGGTACACAACATCACAATCCTTACCAGTATCAACTGCCTCAACTATGCTAGAATAAGAAGATAACAAATTTGTTAAACATAAACGGCCATTTATAAAAACATGTTGTGACTTAATTATTAATTTATGTTTTTCAAGATGAAGACGAATTTTATTTGCAATTATCGATTCGAGTAACTTTCCCACAATAGACGTTAGACTAATTGGCCGATAGTTTGACGCAAGGAATCTATCTCCTTTCTTAAAAATTGCTTTCATATTAGCAACTTTCCATAACTCTCAGTGAGGGTAAATATCAGTGAGAGGTTGTGTTAGCTGGAGCTCCAATTGTAGTAACGTTATTATAGCAATAATGGAAGGATTAGTGAGAGAATGATGAATCTAGTTGGAACTCTGAAAGCAGAGATGGATTCCCTACGAGAGGAGGTACGACGGCTGAAACATCGGGAAGAAACGAATGAGGAGACCAATATTAACAAGACCTCGTCGTGGAAAGTCGTTAAGGACAGAGGTCTTAAGAAGACCTTGACAAGATCGCCTACAGAGGTCCAAAGGACATGAAATTCATTTGCCGTGTTGGAGGACGAGTGCTGTGGTGAGCTGCAGTTCACTCGGAATGGAAATCAGCGAGGAGCGGCGGAGCGCGGTCCCCTCAGGGTGCTCAGAAAGTTAAGGAGGTACCGAAGCGAATTTTGGTTGTGGGAGATTCCCAGGTGAGGTATCAACACAAGACAAAACACGAAACAATGGGTATAAACTAGAACATAAGAACATAAGAAGAAAGGCAACTGCAGAAGGCCTATTGGCCCATACGAGGCAGCTCCTATTTATAACCACCCAATCCCACTCATATACATGTCCAACCCATGCTTGAAACAATCGAGGGACCCCACCTCCACAATGTTACGCGGCAATTGGTTCCACAAATCAACAACCCTGTTACTGAACCAGTATTTACCCGTCTTTCCTAAATCTAAACTTATCCAATTTATACCCATTGTTTCGCGTTCTGTCCTGTGTTGATACTTTTAATACCCTATTAATATCCCCTTTGTTATGTCCATTCATCCACTTGTAAACCTCTATCATGTCACCCCTAACTCTTCGCCTTTCCAGTGAATGCAATTTAGCTTTGTTAATCTTTCTTCATATGAAAGATTTCTAATTTGGGGAATTAACTTAGTCATCCTACGCTGGACACGTTCAAGTGAATTTATATCCATTCTATAATATGGCGACCAAAACTGAACTGCATAATCTAAATGGGGCCTAACGAGAGCAAGATATAGCTTGAGAACCACACCAGGTGTCTTGTTACTAACGCTGCGATTAATAAATCCGAGTGTCCGATTTGCCTTATTACGAACATTCATGCATTGATCCTTTTGTTTTAAATTCTTACTAATTATAACTCCCAGTCTTACTAATTATAACTCCCAGATCTAAACTCCCAAATCTAAACTAGATAAGTTTAGATTTCGGAAAAACCTAGGTAAATACTTGTTCGGTAACTGAGTTGTTGATTTCTGGAACCAGTTGCCGTTGGCGTCCCTTCATTGTTTCAAGTGTGTGTTGGACATGTATATAAGTGGGATTGGCTGGTTATAAGTGGGAGCTGCCTTGTATGGGCCGGTGGGCCTTCTGCAGTTGCCTTTATTCATGTGTTCTCTTGTTGGGTGTTGAGGGGTTAATAAAAAAGTAAGTTAGTTAAAGGAGTATCCATTTTTCCTGGGTAGGAGATCTATGATCAACCTCTAGGCTGACTAATGCAGTAATAAGCCACTATCAGTTTATTTTAATATTTTATTGGGGGCCGGGTCTTTTAGATCTCTATAACTTGGGTACCTCTGTATTCTAACTGTCCTTACACCTTAATAGCACTAGATTCCCCCATAGTACAAGCCACCATTTATAACATCCTACTTGATCCTAGGGATCTCATTTCGTCTTGTCCATCCTTCTTCTTTCCACTTCCAGCTCCTTTCTGGGCTACTTGCTCTGCCACTTCATTCCTAGCTCTCAACTGCCTAAGGATCTCCTTCTTCATTCCGGCCACTTTAGATGACTTCACCTTAACTCCACATTTCTCCGCTCTCTGCTTTAACTACTTTTTGGTGCAACCTTCCAAATCTTCAGTTTTGCCTGAGAATGTTTACACAAATGTTTGCACCTTCTCCATCCTGTCCTGTGGGTCTTCCCGAAAGCGAGAGAGAAAATCTATCTGTGGTCCCTATCTTCTTTGTTAGTTATAGTTAACTATTACCCAAGTTATTGACGTCTCTTTCTGTAAGGTTTTGAGGCTAGGTAATAATGATAGAATCACAAGATATAGAATTGGGAGCCGGTCGGCCGAGCAGACAGCATACTGGACTTGTGATCCTGTGTCCCTGGGTTCGATCCCAGGCGCCGGCGAGAAACAATGGGCAGAGTTCTTTTCACCCCTGATGCCCCCCCTGTTACCTAGCAGTAAAATAGGTACCTGGTGTTAGTCAGCTGTCACGGGCTGCTTCCTGGGGGTGGAGGCCTGTGTCGAAGACCGGGCCGCGGGGACACTAAAGCCCCGAAATCATCTCAAGATAACCTCAAGATAGGTCACACGAAAATCTATTACTGGAATGGGTGTCAGTCCAACCTCCGGGACTCGAACACACTCGAGGTGTGTCAATTCAATCTCCCGGTCAGGCCCCCCCAGTATTCTATCAGGGGGTTGAGGATTGGGGGGTTTTACAATAAATTTTGATTTGAATCAACCTGATACTAGCTTACAGTCGAATAGAGACCCCCAACCACTCCCTGGCAGAACAGCCGACCTCGGCAACCAAACTTCCGCTACCGTCGGTCGACCATCAATGGACACTGGGGTGCTTGTATATATTTAAAAGATCACCCTGGTAATCATCGGATTCTGGGAGAGGGGGTTCAACGTCACCTTTATTCAGGGGTACGGCTCAAACTGCCTAGTTGTCATGAGTACACACCCGCTCTCGAACCGCCATGACTCCCAGCACTCTCCTTACTGTAGGATGATCACTCAATCCTCCTTTGTTAGTTATAGTTAACTATTACCCAAGTTATTGTCGTCTCTTTCTGTAAGGTTTTGGGGCTAGGAAATAATGATAGAATCACAAGATACGAGTAGATGGTGTTGAGATTGCGAAAAGGAATCGCACAAA
>WNGS01000854.1:0-21372 GCA_020271785.1 Procambarus virginalis | reverse complement strand
CTGCCCCTCCAACTTTATCCGCTGCTCCTTGAGCCCACATCATCCCAAACATGATGTAATCACCCCAGAAGGCAGCTAAGTACCCAGTGACCTAAATGTGACCGAAATATACAACAAAACCTAACCTACTAGCTCATCTCGACCTCATTAGTGGTGCTCCCTGGAGGAAGCTAACCTGACGTTTGCTGCTGCCACATCAACGAGTCTACCCCATCTGCCTGCGTACATCTCTGCTGCTATCATGCAAAACAATTCTAAGCTCGGTAAGGCTGCAAAGAAAGATAACACACCTATCAGGATGAACCCAACCAGCCAAGCTAGCAACAGGAATAACGCGGCTGTCTCCCCCCTAGCGGCAACCGGGGGGGGTACCGACCCTCCCTGCGTCAACAATAACAAACCTTCCCAGCTGAGTGAAGCGTTGTCGCCGACTCGAGCCATGCAACAGTTAAGTAACCATATGGAGCAACTTAAACGAGCTGCCTCCCCATGTTCTGACTTTAAGCGTCTCGCTGATAATCCATGGTTCAAATTATTGACTCAGATACATGATGACCAAAAGTCTATAATCCGAGAGCAGTCGGACCTGATAATGAAGCTACAGAGTGATGCTTTGGCCATGCACAAGATTAACCAAGATCTGTCTGCCAGAGTCGGCCACCTCGAACAGGAATTAAGCTCTCTGCAGATCTCGGTTACTAACTCTAAATCAGCAGAAACCTCTAAGAAGCAAGAAGAGATGTTACAAAAGTTAGAGAACCATTTTAACTCCCTACAACAGCAACACACTACAACCCAAGACGAATCAGATCAACTTAAGCTCCTTGATTCTGTTATCATCTCATCACTTGATTTTCCCCATGAAACTGACAGGGAAAACTGTACTGCCATCGTGATCCAGGAATTGCGTACTAAGCTGAATTATTCAATCGAAGCAAGTGACATCAAGTCAGCTTATAGAGTGGGTACGAAATCATCTGGCACAAATAACAGGAAGATACGTGTGAAGTTAGATAGCTGCTCCCGCAAGTCTGACCTTATCACTGCTGCAGTCGGTGGGAAATCCAATGTTTATGTGAACGAATGTCTAACCAGATTCAGACAAAATCTCTTATATAAACTACGTGGAATCTGCAAAAAATCCCCTGCTATTAAACATTGTTTTGTGCGCGATGGTAAAATAATAGCTAGGAAGACTGACTCTGGAAAAACTTATGTCATAACCACTGAGGCTCACCTCACTTCCTTCCTGGCTGACTGTGGGATATCAGCTGAATAACCAGATCATAATTTGTAGTCTCACATACAACCAAAGTGTACTTAAGCTCTGCCTTTCCTTTCCAAAGGTTTTTTATTTTTATTTTTATTTTTTGTTTGTCATCTATGCCTGTTTTTTTACTCTTAATTATTTGTTCTTAGTTAATCCCCTTGTCACTAAACCTAGGGATCTTATTACCCTGTTATATTTAAAGTAACTTGGTATTTGTTTCTTGTAATCATTTATTGGAATTAAGTAATAGTATAATTGTTTATATCATCTACCACAGTATCATAGTAAAATCTTCCACATTAATATACTCTCACCCTGTTTATTTTTACACTTAGATTTATATTAGAGTAAAATTCAAGATTTACTCAGATATACATATATCTGAGTAATATATATCTTTTTTTTTTTTTTTTTTTCGGAATTATCTATTTGAGCTCACTTTGTTTTCTTAGGTTCATACCAACTATAGGATTTTAATTAACCATTACTAAGCTAATTATCCTCAAGTTCATTTTACTTTATGATTATTATTTTTCTTATTATTTTTTATTTTACATTTATATTGTCAGTCTCTACTGATTTTTTGTTTTTTTTATTTTATCTAACTTCTGTGTCCTTCCTGGCTATCTATTGGATCTCTATTTTACTTCTAAATTGTTACTATTTTATTGTATTTGCTTTTATTCTTGTGTTTTGCTATATCATGTATCTTGTATCGTGATCCCTCTGCATCTCTATGCACACTGATATTGATCCTGATCAAAATCTTCTGTCTCATATCTACACCAACCAGCACATTGATCATCATTATTGCAAGTATTTCACAGCACACCAGGCTAAAAACAAACTCCAAAATAACACCTGTTTATCAGTTTACAACCAAAATGTTAGATCACTTGGTAAACATTTTGACGATTTAAATGCATTACTCACAGCACTAGGTACTAACTTATCGTTCATTATTCTAACAGAAACTTGGCTAAATAAAGACTATACCCAACTCTACAACTTAGCTGGTTATAAAGCCATTCATAACTGTAGGCCAAATAAAAAAGGTGGTGGCACAGCTATATATTACCGAGATACATTTATCTGCAACAGTATTATTAGTGACAGAGATGACTACTGTGAATATACTTTTGCTCAGTTTACAATTAAATCCCTTAAATCCTCATTGACTATTGGAGCCATCTATAGATTTCCCAATACTAACATAGCTTCTTTCTCAGACAACCTAAGTAATCTTATTATAAACAACAATCTCAACAAAAACCACATCATTCTGGGAGGAGACTTTAATATTGACCTGGGTCAACAAAATTGCTCTCAAGTTGACTATTTCCTTAACAGCATGAACTCCTGTATGCTAATCCCCACAATCACCAAACCTACCCGAGTCACTCAAACATCAGCCACTACCTTGGACCACATATGGACAAACATAACAGCTCCCCTTGTATCTGGTATAATCTACGACAGAACAACTGACCACTATCCTACCTTTCTCATAGCGAACATGGACATAACACCACCAAAAAGCAAGAAACTTTCATTTAGGCTACACAGTGAATCAGCTTTGGGCAATCTTACAGATGCATTTCACAATATTAACTGGGATTCTGAATTCAATAATACCCAGGATATAAATTCATTAGCTAACCTCTTCCTCTCCAAAACTCTAAGCCTCTACAACCTTCATTGTCCCCTTCTTACCAAGCAAGTAACTGACAAAAGATTAAACAATCCATGGCTCACAAGCGGCATTCTCAATTCAATCAACAAGAAACATGAATATGAAAAGAAACTTAGGATTGGCCTAGTTTCAAAGGAAGTAGCTAAAAGGTACTCATCAATGCTTACCAGTATCATAAGAAAGGCAAAACTTGCATATTATGTGAATAGATTCAATGAAGCAAAAGGCAACATGAAAAGCACTTGGAAAACCATCTCTAGTATCCTAGGAACTAAACAACACTCACATAACCAAATAAAACTCTACAAGGATGGGGATATACCGTCAACTGATTTAGAAATGGCAAATGAATTTAATAGTTTCTTTTCATCGGTTGGTGCTAATCTTGCCAGTAAAATCCCACAGACTCAGACACATATTAACACATATCTCTCAGGCAGCTATCCAAACTCTCTTCTCCTTTCACCAATCAGCCCGGAAGATGTTGTGTCCATCATACACTCTCTAAAAACAAAGGCAGGGAACACCAGTGAAATTCCGTCCATTGTATACAAGAGAGCCTCCCATGCCCTTGCCCCACCCATAGCCCTACTGTTCAACAAATCTATAGAGTGTCACACCTTCCCTGATATCCTCAAAAAAGCAAGAGTAACGCCAGTCCATAAAGGAGGCAATCCGGCGGACATAAACAATTATAGACCAATATCAAATCTACCCATTCTATCAAAAATATTTGAAAAAATTATTTACAAACAGCTCTATTCCTACCTCGTAAAATTCGACATACTCAGCCCCTGCCAGTTTGGCTTCAGGTCCCAAAAGAGCACCAACGATGCAATCATTAGTCTCCTTGACGTAATCTACTCAGCACTTGACAAAAATGAGTTTCCGATTGGACTCTTCATTGACCTAAGAAAAGCCTTTGATACTGTTAATCACAACTACCTCTTACTTAAACTCCAGCATTATGGAATCCGAGGCCTTGCCCTTGACTACATCCGATCCTATCTTAGTGACAGACACCAATATGTAACTATCAATGAAACAACTTCTTCCACTCTACCAATTACCGTTGGAGTGCCACAGGGCAGTATCTTAGGACCTCTTCTATTTCTTATATATATAAACGATCTGCCTAATGTCTCTAATATTCTCAAACCTATATTGTTTGCTGACGATACTACTCTTATCTATTCAGACCTCAACCCACATACACTAAATAATGTTGTGAATAATGAATTAAAAAAAGTCCACTTATGGATGTCAACTAACAAACTAACATTAAACATCGAAAAGACTTACTACATCTTATTTGGAAGCAAATCATCAAATGCAATTCAGCTACAGATAGACAACATTAACATCAGTAATAAAAATGATGGCAAGTTTCTTGGCCTATTCCTAGACAAGAGACTCAACTTCAGCACCCACATTCAACACATAACTAAGAAAGTCTCTAAGACAGTTGGTATACTCTCCAAAATCAGATATTATGTTCCTAACTCTGCTCTCCTCTCTCTCTATTATGCTCTAATCTACCCCTATCTTAATTATGGTATCTGTGCATGGGGGTCTACCACTGCAAACCACCTTAAGCCCATCATCACCCAGCAAAAATCTGCTATCAGAATAATAACTAACTCTGCTTTCAGACAACACTCAGCTCCCTTGTTTAAATCCCTAAACTTGCTAAATATTAACTCCCTCCACACATTCTCTTGTGTCAACTACATCTACAAAACCCTGTTCTTAAATGCAAACCATGCTCTGAAACTCTCTCTGGACAGATGTAATAGGACCCATTATCACCACACCAGAAATAAATATCTCTTTGATATCCCCAGGGTCAAACTTAATCTGTGTAAACACTCTATGCAAATTAAGGGACCTAGTCTATGGAACTCACTCCCTAGTGAATTGAAAAACTGTAAAACTTTTGCCTTATTTAAAAACAAAACCAAAAAGTACTTAATTTCATCTTCTTAGTTTCCTACACTGAGCTTTATTTTTTGCTCTGTATCTAGTGTTACCCAATCTCCTAATTCTTATGTATTTAACCCAAACAACCTTATCATTGTGTTCATTGCTGTCTTCCTTTATGTGCTAGCCATTTGCTGTATTGTGCCTACCAAATTTTGTCAACTACCATTCAAGCTTTCATTGCAATCAATCTTAGCTACCTAAGTGCTTTATTATACTGTACCTACAATTTTCTCTCATCTTTTTTTTTTCTTTTTTCTTTTCTTGCCATGTAACTGTTATCATTTCTTTTTTATAATTTTTGCTAGTATTTACCTACTAAAAATTTTCTTAGATTAAGGACCTGCCCGAAACGCTGCGCGTACTAGTGGCTTTACAAGATTGTAATTACCATATTATATATTCTCACATTCCCAATGTACCTTCTTGTATATGAATAAATAAATAAATAAATAAATAAATAAAAGTGCAAATTTTGCTTGCACTTTTGTGCGGCTATCCGTTGTGGACGATTGTGCCTGTTAGGAGTCTGTGGGTCATGTGTAGTTAGAATGTCTTGAGGTCTCTCAGGATCTAACTGCAGCTGGCTCACTGATTCCATGTGGACGAGTTTGTCCAATGTCTTCAGGGAAGTTGTTCCTTTAGACAGGATATTGACTATTCTCAAAATCCCCTGGCTATCTGGATGGACTGAGACAACTTTACCTAATGGCCAGTCAGCCCTAGGGCCATCACTGTCTACCAAGACAATATCGCCAGGTTGGAGATTAGATATATTATGTGGGACATTGGCCCCATAGTGATGTTCTCGTAGAGATGTAAGATATTCTTTTGTCCAAACATCATTCCATTTTTGGATTATGCTGGACAGATGCTTATACCCCTGAACCAACTCGCTCTGACTCACATATGAGGGATCTCTGATCTCATCATCCACTAGAGATGGTACTGGAGTCAGAAGTCTTCCATACATTAGGTGTGCAGGACTAAATGGCTCATGTTGAGTAGGATCATCAGACAAGTAAGTCAACGGCCGGTTATTCACCCTTGATTCTATTTCCGTGATTACTGTCTGGAGTTCTTGAAGATTGATTTTCTGACGGTGTAGAGATTTTCTCAAGGATCTTTTGACAGTTCCTATTAACCGTTCATAAAATCCTCCGTGCCACGGGGCTGTCAGAGGGATAAATTTCCATCTGCAATGACGCTGTTCCAGTGTGGAAGTAACTGCAGGATGGGAACAGATTTCCCGTAGACATGCTTCTCCAGCTACCAAGTTTGCTCCGTTATCTGAAATCATCAGCTTGGGGCATGATCGGCGTGCTGCGAATCTGCGGAAAGCTTGAATAAATGATTGAGCAGTCATATCGGGTGTTACCTCTAAATGTACTGCCCTGGTGGTAGCACAGGTGAACAGACAGATGTATGCCTTGATAGGTTGCTTATCTGGAGTCCCTGTTAGATATATTGCTCCTGTATAATCTACTCCGGTCGTTTCGAAAGGATGTAGATGGACCACACGTTCCTTTGGTAAAGGTGGTGGCCCTGGATAAGAGCAAGTTTTTGCATCGTACCTTCGGCATATCATGCAATTTTTCAAGATTGATTTGACTGACTGTCTTCCCTGAGGAATCCAATACTGTTGTCTGATTTGTGTGAGTGTGTCTAACACTCCTCCATGTTTGATGATTTGTTGATGTGTATGTAACACAATCAACCTGGTGATCCAATGATTTTTTGGTAAAAGCCATGGATGCACGGTATCTAGATTGACATCTGCGTGTTTAAGTCTCCCTCCACTACGCAGAATGTTGTGATTTTCTTGGTCTATCCACAGACCGAGATTGTGTTTTAACTTATGCGGAAGACTTTCATAGTTATTCCAATAAGTTTCTTTCTGGGCTTGTCTTACCCAATAGATAAGTGCATCAGGAAAAGTGTATTTTATACCTTTTTTTCCTGAGATATTGAAACACGTTCTGTGTGACATTGATTAGTTTGATGAGCGAGGAGTAACGAGTACAATCCAAGACTGATATTTGAGCTTGCTGCCTGGTGGTAGTTATGGTTTGTGTCGTGATGACGTGCGGCTTTTGTTCAGGCCAACTGCCATTCACTAACCATCTAGGCCCATAAAACCAAATATCTGCCTTTGCAAATTGTTTAAACGTCATACCTCTTGATAAGAGATCAGCTGGATTATCTTTTGTTGGTACATGCAACAATTGAAAGCCTGCGGAAATTTCTTTAATTTCCGAGACGCGATTTTTTACATAGGGAGTCGGACAGTTGTCGTTTCGTACCCATTGTAAGACAGCTTCATTGTCAGACCATATAATGACATCTTTGATGTTCATGGTAGACAAGACTTGTTTGATATGCACAGCTAAGCGTGTGGCTGTTAGCAGTGCTGTTAGTTCCATCTGAGGCAAAGTCCTCTTTTTTAATGGAGCGACTCTGGCCTTAGAGGTGATAAGATATGATTGATTAGAAGTCACTAAGTAAGCACAAGCTCCAAAAGCTTTGGCTGACGAGTCTGCGAATACATGTAGTGTTACTTCATCATTTTCCTCGACTATGTGTCTCGGAAAGATTATCTTGTCGACTAAAGTTTGTTCTTGAGCCATTTCCATCCAAGCTTTTGTAACTGGAGTGGTAGTGGATCATCCCAACCAACTTTAGACTTCCAAGCTTCTTGCACCAGTAAACGCCACTTGATAGTTAAAGGATTTAGTAGACCAAGTGGGTCAAATACTTTGCTAACTTGTGAAAGCAAATCCCTTTTTGTAGCAATGCAATAATTTACTGGCACGGATTTGATAGAGATCGAGTCCGAGATTAAATCCCACTCCATACCTAACACCTTTTGTGATTCTGGTACGTGATATTCAGGGTAATCTCTTGCTATTTGATTATTCAATGTTGCATTATTAGAGGCCCAAGATTGTAGTGGCATGTTGGCACCTTGTAGCTCCTTGTTGGCCTCTTGATATAATTGTAACAGTTCAGTAGTACTGTTAACTGTCCCTTGAAAATTATCTACATATAGATTCTGACTGATTTCAGCCTTATAGGGACTTGATGATTTCTTCAGATGAGTATCTAGAGTTGCTTGCAACAGGAATGGACTTGACGTCGCGCCAAAAAGTACTGATGAGAATCTGAAAGTCACTATAGGACTATTGATATCTTCTGGGTTCTCTACCCATAGAAACTTAGTGAAGTCTCTATCTTCTTCCTGCAAGCCGACTCTTAGAAAGGCCTTACTTATATCTGCTGAATATGCATATTTATTAAGTCTAAACTTCAACAGTATGTCATACATTTCTGAGTTGACTGGGCCTGTTTGCTTATTGTCCGTGTTTTTCAACGACTTCAATGATTTTATTTCTTTAATTGTTGAGCTATAATCTCATGATAGAGTTTTAAATGCTCAGGCCTTTTTCTTAGCTTTGCTAATTGAGATTTAAATTGACTATAAGCCATGTGATAATTGGTAGGTAAGGTTTTATGGTTGATTTTCCATGGTAGCCTTACCCAGTACTGTCCATCATGATACTGTACAGTTTCTAAGTACTGATTGTATGCACAGACATCATCAGGACTTGGTTGATCAGGAATTATTCCTATAGCATCAAGTTCCCACAATTGATGTACAGATTCCAATCCATCATCAATCATGTGGGGGATTTTAAGGGGTGATTGATTTTGCCTAGTCAGGCCATGATTACAGTTTCTGTATGATGTGATTTTTCAGGAGTTGAAGGTTCAAGATCTAGTATAGGTCCTGTCAACAATATGCCTCCTGCTGATTTGAGTATTTTCATACCCATACATTCTTCTGACAGAATGAATTGATGATAATAGTCAGCTCCAATCAGGATTCCGATATCTCCTATGTAATCAGAATCGAGCCGAGGATCTGCTAATTGAATTCCTTTTTCTTTTAGGAATTTAATTGTGGCTGCCAGACCAGTCACTTACTTCATTTCAGGGGAATTTTATCAACTACTATGGCTTCGACTGTCCTTTGGGATGTACCCAGGCAACAATGTACTACCGGAAAGGTTCTATGACCTGAACTGGTAAAAACCCTGATATGGATGTAGATACTTGCTTTGAAGATTTAAGTTGTAAATCTTCTGCCATCTTTTTACTGATGAAGGTTTTCTGTGAACCCTGATCAAAAAAGCCTCTAGTTTGAATACAAATTCCTTCATTACACAATTTTAGCTGTGCTGTAGGCAATATGGCAGTTGTAACAATTTCTGTATCTGAGGCATTGACATTACTCATTACTGTACAGAATTGTACTGCTGTTGTGGTATCATCTTTTGGCTTTGCCTGAGATGAAGATTGATTATTGGAAGCAAGTGATCTGGATTGAGTGTTGATATCACCACAGAGTGCTGTGTGATGTACACTTTTATTACAATATTGGCAGTTCTGCAATTGAGTGTTACACTCACTTGTATCGTGCTTCCGTAGACAACGGATGCACCTGTTCAGAGATTTCAGTCGATCGATTCGACTGGCACGGCCTTCATAAACTGTGCATTGATAAATGCTATGTGCTTCTTGACAGAATAAGCATCTTGGGGCACTTGCTGCTCCTTTTGTCTTATCTGTCTTGGGAGCTTGATTTCCTACAGTTCTGTTAACTGTGGAGGATATAGCATAAGAGCCAACATTACTCTTTTTCCACTTTGCAGAAGAGGAGTTTTGTTGCCTTGATTTGGACTGCCAGTTTGGACATTTTTGTTTTTGTCCGTGGATTCACTTTTAGTGATTTTTTCTTGAGATCTAAGTTTTCCTCGGCTTCGTAATCTTTGTACGTAAGCTCGAAGTCCATCAAAGATTTGGCTTTGTGATAAGATGTGTTTACAAGTATGTAACATTCGTAGTAAGTAATTACATGCAAGTAGGTCATACAAGCATGTAACACTTGTACTCCTCCAAGGATTTCCTTAAAGGATGAATTGTATCTGTAATAATGTGTATCTACATTATTCATGATGTGATGAAGCATTTTGCTTTTTCTTTTCTCGGCTTTGCCTTTTCTATTAAGTAAGTCTCTTTGAGACGCTTGATTGCCTTCAGATTTTCTGAGGCTGCTTTCACTCCAGTGAAAGCATGAGATTAGGTGATCAAGACTATATTCTTGGATTAAGATAGTTATCTTAGATGGATGATAATATTTGTATTGACATTGTCAATGGGCTGTTAGCCTTTCAGATTGTAGATTAGTGATGAGGGCTGTTTAGCCATTCAGATTGTGATGTGAGATTAAGATTGGTCTTAATCCCCAATGGTAGACTATTGTAGCCAAGTGATGATGACATTTGTCTATCACCTGATTTAAATGGTCTGTAGGCTGTAGATTCAAGTGATTTTTTAGACACTTTGTGTCCTTTTCTTTTTCAGTTTCAGTAGCTGGTGGAATACTGTTAGTCATTTTGACCTTTTCCGAGTTTTGGAGATTCCGAGATATTTTCTTTTTTCTGATAAATATGTATGATGTTAATATATTTTGATAAATGAGCTTTCCTGTCTACTTAGGTAATGATTCCAAAGATCGTCCTTCATTTCCTCCCTGGAATCTGGTTGTAGCAGGTGTTCAATTATCAAAAGTACTGTGATAATTTGATTTGTGACCCGAATGCACCAAGTTGGTAAATCCTGTAATAATTTTTTAAAAATAGTAAATGTCACTATTTTTGCAAAGTTATTACAAGATCTGTTACCCTAACAGTTGCTTGATAAAATACAGTAGAATGCCTACTGGTTTTACCTGTAATAGGGTTTGATACAGTTGATTATGGATAATTTGTAATGAAATGCTCTTACAGTGATAAACTCTTTTTTAAAGAATATTATGTAATGAGCAGTTCTGAAAATCAGTTGATTAGAGATAATTCTAGATAATACACTTAAATATGTATGTATTGTTACCACAAGTGAGGTGGATAATAGTATATATGATTAATATGCAGTTGTCTTTGACACTGATAGATTAAGTACTGTGATTTCTAAAACACAGAACAGAATTAATATATAAATGCTTACTAGTTAATGGATATGGTGGCTTAAGCCACTGCAAACAATTTGTTTACTTAGATATATAGCTATGATAAATATTGGCTGATAGCTAGGTTAGGCTAGAATATGTAAAAATTATTCCAATGCAAAATCAAGAAGTTTCTTATGTATTTGCTGGAATAATATAGTCTAGTTTATAGACTATCTAGGTTCAAAGGACCAATAATTATCTAGTTCTAGACTATCTAGGTTCGAAGGACCAAAAATGTGGGAAAAACCTGCTGTGATTGATATAAGAGGAGACTACCAGGGACTTGTACTGAACTAAATTAAAATTTACTGTATGCAAATTAATTCAACTAAAATCTCTAGCTAGGGTTGTAAATCCTAGCTCCTCTTTTCCTAATGACAGATAATGGGCTGTAAGGGGCAGGTGGGGTGAGTGAATTAGTTGATAGGTTGATTGCAGTTCCACGTCCACCTGCCAACAGGTATCTCACATCAGCTTGTATTTTATACAAGGATAAGATTTTATAAATTCAGTTATTTGACTGAACACTGGCTCTGTTTAAATCAGAGATTTAAACATACACAGTCTAGCCTAGCACCTTAGCAATTAACAGCCAATACATTTATACTATAAACAACTTAAATTGTAAATTGTAAAGTATGATAAATGGCCTTAATGTATGGTCTGAGTACTGTTACTGAGTACTAAAATTATATTCAATTAAATGAAATTATATGATTACTTAAAAAATAACTAAGCAAGCAATTGTTAACTTAATTTATATATTCAAGTATATGCAATGTATATGATCAATGTATATGATTAAATACAGTCAGCTTGTTGAATCTCTTCCTACACTCTGGACACTCATGAGTATTTGTTTACTTATTGTGACAATCTTTTCTGACAGTGGACACTCATGAGGTTCAGTGCTTGGATAAGATTCTGCTGTACCACAATATTAATAATAAACTCACAGAAATATGAGGCGTTGCCTCGCCTTTTTACCAAAAGACAGATTTATAGAATATTAAAGTCACAAGCATACAATTGGCCAATCATATACCAAAATAACATTCAATATACTTCTCTGCCAGTCGGGTGCCTGTCTGACAAGTGTGCCAGACTGAATAAACTCTCTTGGCGAGTTTAGGCACGATATTTTATAAAACAGCGTTGCTGTATGATGTACGAGTAGCGTTGCTACGGATATTGGACTGCGTTGCAGAAGATAACAATGAAGATTAGGGATGAAGGTGGAGACCGCGTCACTAAATGCTCCACTTCACTCTTATTTTACATAAATGTTCTAGGATTTTCCTTGTTGATATATTGTCCAGGTACTCCCCCAGTTCTAGAGAGTGTTCACTGGTGATAATGATATTAGATAAGGTGTCCTCAGCCAAGAATGTTCGCTAAGGGACCGTCACTGTTCACAGTTGTGTAAACATACGCGTTCTGCCCCCGGGCTGTGGTGGGCGCTTCTCTCCCGAGATGCCCCCCCCCCATCTCCCTTGAAAGGGGTTACTTTGAATGAATATTGATTGATTATTTTTACAGTCTAGACTTATGATTGAGATAAGATGTGATTATAATAAAATTAGATATAGGATTTAAAGATTATAAGTAGTACTTGATAATACCACTGACTCTTAATAAGGATTCGATTTTATCTCTACCGGATACTACGTCAGTGTTCCAACAAATTTTTAATTAACGAATCCTTCTAGAAGCTTCTGGATCCTTGAGAGATCATGCACAAAGTCACGTAGGCATCTATAGGGCCCTATGGCGTACGTGATCATAGCGGCATCGTCATCTAGGATCAAGCTATGTTGTGAATCTATTGTGATTCTGATATGATTTTGATTTGATATAGATATGATTTGATATTATATTGATATGATATAGAAATAATACATTTCTTAGATGATTATTAGATATGGTGGGCAAAAATTTCCCACAACACCAGAGTATATGGTATCAACAACTTATCAATTCTGCCAGCTACCTGAAGGGTACTTCCGGGTTGAATGTTTCTCCCTACGGCGACTTTAATAAACTTAAATGACCGTGGTGGACATACTTGTCTGTGTATAGCGTGTAGACTACATGTTTCTTGTCAGGGTCTTGAAGAGACTTGAACAATTGTTTAGGAAGGTTTACATACTTAGGTGATCTTTGAATTGAAGCAATTATGGGAGGGTGATCAATTAACTTTACTGGGAAAGACACAGATCCCAACTGTAGCCTACTGTGTCTTGCTCCCTTTTCCGATGTCAAAGAATACGTGAATCGTCTCAAAAAATCCATACCTAACAATATATCACCAGGGAATGTTACATTATCCACCACAGTACACTCATGGATACAAGGTTCGTCTTTTTCAATGTTAAAAGTTAAAACGCATTTTCCCAGAACGTCAAAATGTTGACCATTGACAGCTGTTAATTGTGCACCCCCTTCCTTAAGGCGCACCTGACTGAAGGTCCTAAATGAGTCCATCTTAATGATGGTTACCTGACTACCAGTGTCCAGGAATGCAGTCAACCTCTTCCCGCACACCCTCACTTCAAAAGTGGGCCGCCCTTCCTCCTTGGGGGCCTTATCTCATAATTCCTCCTTATTATTGGGGCAGTCATCTCGTTTGTGGCCTCGTCCACCACAACTCCAACACCTGGGGTCATAAGTGTAGTACCAGTGAGGAGGCAGACCCGCTCTATGATGCCCTCCCCTCTGGTTACTATGAGAGTTACCTACGCTCTCCTTAACGCGATGTGCATTGGTCGTATCTACCGCTTGGACATAAGAGGATTGTCTAGTGTCAGTTGTGTCCTTACACTGCCCCTGAATATTCTGCAAGTCCGTAGCGTACTCTATTAAGCTATAGTAATCCATCGTTACACTTGCAGCCGAAACGTGAGCTCCAAGTGTCCCGGGGATTGACATACACAACAGTTGTTTAGCCTTCTGACTAATTCTCAGGTCATCGTAGCCTAACTCATACCTTAAGTCACGCACTCTCCGCAATATACCAGTTCCAAAATCTTTGAGCGTTTCGTTTGGGCCTCGTTTTAAACTAGCTAAATACCTATTAGCTGTTTCCTCTGTTATTTTCTCTTTATAGCGTCTCTTAATTGCTAACACAAACTCTGGCCATGTTTGCAAGTATTGAAACTCTTGGTCCTGCATTATTGAACCATTAGGGTCTATACAAGCTCCCGCTGCTAAGTTAATTTTCACCCAGTCATCCTGGGCAGCTGACAAACATGAACCTACTTGCCCTAGCCAGTCGTCTATTTTTCTGTTACGTTCCACTATATTTGTCGGTAACTCTTTGCAAATTAGTTTGGGCAACACTGGTCTAGGCAATGAGAATGATGAAAATGAGGGCTGACGCATACCATGAGACGCAGGGGGCATGGAGTGTAGATGTTGGCAATGGTTAGGGAAGGTCTGGTAATGGGGAAGGAAGGGTTGGTGTGAGGTAGGGTTATAGTGAGGGTCAGGTGGGAGGGAGGGTTGGGTAGGGTGATGTTGGTGTGAGGCAGGGGATACTAGGGGTTGGTTCTGGGCAAGGCATAGGATGGTAGAGGAGGGTTTGGTCGTATGACCAAGGTTGGGGTTGCGAGGGGGAAGAGGTGGGGTGGTATTGGTGGGGACAGTCACCTGAGTGGACCCCTGGGTGGACCCCTGGGTAGACGTATGTACACGCCCTGCCGGAAGGTTCACATACAGGGGTTCAGAGAGGCGCTTCCTAATTTCTGAGGATGGGTAAGGTGGGAGGGGGGTGGTTGGGGAGGGGTATGTGGGGAAGCTGCAGGCCGCCGCGTCCCTGGGGTGGTGGTAGGATTGGGGGACGGTCTGCGGGGAAGTGGGGGAGGGGTGATGTCATTAGGCTGCTGAGTATCAGGGGTGGACACGGGAAGGCTACCCAGCATGTGACCTGATGTGACCCCACCACCTGCACCTTGTGGGTCGTCACCTGACTCCTGAACCGTGCTATCCACTTGGATAGCCTGTCTTTGTCTCCCTATTTCAACTTCCACTTCATCCAGAGTCATAGCTAAGTCCCCACGTGCGGCCTCAGCCTGATCCTCTGAAAACTGTACTGCTGGAAGGTTCTGTTGGCTAAGCCCTCCCTGACTCCTTAATGTCCTATCTGAACTCATGATACCAATAAACTACGTCCGAACGACTAGTTCACCGGACTAGCGCTGACCCAAGATGTTGAAAAAAAATAAAATAAAAACTTTGGAACTAACAATAATCCACTGAGAACAAGACAAAAAACTCACAACGTCGTTATAAATAACCCCTTTACTTAACAAGGATGGTAATTTCAATGTCACTTCTAAACCAAAAACGTAAATAGTTTTCAATCTGCTTGCTCTTATGACAGATAATAATTGATATTACTTTCACCGTGTTGAGACAATTACTCATACGCGATACCCGTACACAATTCCACACGCACTATTCATTAAAATAATTCACTGATAGATACCATTTGAACTTCCTATCGGGTAAACTGTAATTACTGCTCGTGAGAGCTTAATTAATGGTTACTCTTACGCCTTAAACCTACAGCCACATCACGTGACCCAGAACTATTTCCCTCGCTACTCTCGCGGGTCCACAGCTCAAAACTTGTTGTCACACCCTGTGACCAGACTTCAAACGCCAGGCGTCCCTAGACGTGAGTCTACTGACACACTAGTCCCCACTAGCATGCTGTACAATACCAGTACAACTCAGATTATCGCGTTCAAATGGAGTAATCAGTCAATCGCGATAATATGAACAGAACCACCACTTAAAACTACTTAATAGCTACCCCGAACGGCACAAGACGCGTGAGACTGAACACTGTAAAACAATGTTCACCCACTGCTGCCACCATTGTAATAATAATCATTGTAATAATTCGCCTTGTAATATCTCGACCGCGCACCCCGCTACTACCACTGAACTAACCGCGCAATCTCCGCTTCTTCTATGGTAATAACGGATGCTATACCGATCATGTAAGATGTTAACACTCGGGCCCTCATACGAAGACGTAAAACAGTAAAACAGAGGAGAGAGAGAGAGAGAGAGACAGAGAGGGAGACAGAGAGAGAGAGAGAGGGATAGTGGGGGATAGTGAGGAAGAGTGAGGAAGAGCGAGAACGAGAGCAGGGGGGGGGGAGAACGAGAGCGAGTGAGGGCGAGGGAGAGTGAGACAGAAAGATAGAGATATACGTAGCCACAGCCTATCGTATGAGTTACCAAGTAACGCTGCCACCACCCTGAGTTACCGGACAGGGAACCGGAGTGAGATTCGTAGGTCTTGCAGATCGAATAACCTACCAGGACAGGTGTAGGGGACAATTGAACGGTACAAGGATCCTGGCCTGACACTCGAATAATCCTGACCACTTGGGAACTATAGAATACACAAGAATAAGGCGGGACACACCCAATACTAAAACCTCAACACGGGACGGACGGGGGGAGGAGTACTGGAATACGGATACTAGGTCACTAGGTCAAAGGGACGGTAGGCCCAATATCACTTAGACAAGGAACCATTAATACACATTTAATAACACTTGATAATATATACCTTTATTAAAAATAATTAAATCAGCACTTCCCTAACTAATTCCTACCAGAGGCCAAGAGTACTGAATGAGGTGCTTTAGTTCAAGAGAGCCGTACTTACTCGTATCGTGATCCACAGTTCTACTGGAGATGATGTTCCCTCCTTGAGTCCACTCACACCCGCCTTCCTGGGCTGTACCCACTCTACTGTCTCTCTTCTCTGATCTCTTCCTCCTCAGCTGAACATGAGGGTTTGCATTTAATGTGGAGGAGTTAATCCCTGTAGATTATCATGACGGCACCAACTCGGACCTCCTAGTGACTTGGTAACCGCTGACCTGTCCTCCTGCTTCTGGTACCAAGGTGTAACTCTTACATTGTCTGCCGCCGCCTGACTGGCGCCTGTGGTTTGTTCATTCTCCACGTGGCTTGTTCATGCTGTTATGATGTTCATGTTGTACTATGTACTGCTCTCTTAAAATATATATTCAGGAAAGGTACATACATAGAGAGATTTTACATAAGTGGATCGATTTATAGATAGAGCTAGTACATACAATGCCTAAAGCCACTATTACGCAATGCGTTTCGGGCAAGACAACATTAATATCTAAAACTTAATACTAATTGAACAAAAAGAATAAAATGTTTTGAGAACAGTTACAAATAAAGGTACAAAAAAAGGGGGGAACATGACTGAAAAGCAGCACAAATACAATATGTAGACAAACAGCGTTGAATAAAAAAAAAAAAAATAAGACATGGGTTGACAATAGAGGGGTAAGGTAGGTTACAGGGAGTTTATCAGGTAGTGTTTAGTTTTAATCTTAAACTGGTTGAGAGAGGTACAGTCTTTAACATGGTTGGGAAGGTCATTCCACATTCTGGGTCCCTTGATTTGTAGAGCATTTCTAGTTTGGTTAAGTCGTACTCTTGGAATATCAAAACTGTATTTATTTCTGGTGTGGTGCTCATGGGTTCTGTTACAGCTTTCAATGAAGCTTTTGAGGTCAGGATTGGCATTACAGTTCAGCGTTTTATATATGTATAATACACATGAGAGAATGTGCAGTGACTTAATATCTAACATATTGAGAGATTTGAGTAGGGGTACCGAGTGATGTCTGGGGCCAGAGTTGGATATTGTCCTAATAGCAGCTTTGTGTTGAGTAATTAGAGGACGTAAATGATTTTGGGTAGTAGAACCCCAAGCACAAATACCATAGTTGAGATATGGATAGATGAGGGAGTAATAGAGAGTCACCAGGGCAGGGCGGGGTACATAATATCTGATCTTAGAAAGAATGCCAACAGTTTTTGAAACTTTTTTGATATATTTAGAATGTGTCCCTGGAAATTAAGCTTGTGATCAATGAGAACGCCAAGGAATTTGCCATCTAATTTGTTACAAATTTGGGTATTGTTAATCTTGAGATTTATTTGGTTAGAGGATTTATTGCCAAACAGAATATAGAAAGTTTTGTCAATGTTAAGGGTGAGTTTGTTGGCAGTTAGCCAAAGATGGACTTTATTAAGCTCGGTATTTACTGTGGCATTTAGAGCAAGGGGGTCGGGACTGGAGTAAATGAAGGTTGTGTCGTCAGCAAATAGAATTGGTCTAAGGTGTTGGGAGGCATTTGGAAGGTCATTAATGTAGATGAGAAAGAGGAGAGGGCCAAGTATACTGCCCTGAGGAACACCAATGTTGATGGGTAGGGTAGGAGAAATTGAATTGTTCACAGAAACATACTGGAGTCTGTCAGTAAGGTAAGATTTGAGGTATTGCAGGGAGAGTCCTCTGACTCCATAATGATGTAATTTAAGAAGAAGGTTTTGGTGGTTCACAGTGTCAAAAGCCTTACGCAGGTCCACAAATAACCCAACAGGGAACTCATTTTTATCAAGAGCTGCATGAATTAAGTTAATCATACTAATAAGTGCATCGTTAGTGCTTTTTTTAGGTCTGAAGCCATATTGGCAAGAGCTAAGTATATTGTGCTTGGCTAGATAAGAGTAAAGCTGCTTGTAGATTAGTTTTTCAAAAATTTTTGATAAGTTAGGCAGGATTGAAATAGGTCTGTAGTTGTTAACATCAGTGAGATCACCACATTTGTGGACAGGGGTTACTCTCGCTTTTTTTAGAATATCTGGGAAGGTTTGGAGTTCAAGTGACTTGTTGAAGAGCAATGTAATTGCAGGGGCTAAGGATCTGGAGGCTTTTTTGTAAATTAATGTCGGAATCTCCTCAAGGGCACTAGACTTGGTTTTAAGGGAAAGGATTATCTCATTGACATCAGTGGAATTAGTAGGCTTTAGGTACAGAGACTGTGGATAGTTACCTGTAAGGTAGTCCTTAACCTCAGTACTGGAAGAAGGAATATCATTTGCAAGGGATGACCCAATGGAAGAGAAGAACCTATTGAACTCAATAGCAGAATCAGATGCTGAAAGCTGACCATCGTTATTTGACAGGAGTGTTGGTTTGTTGTTTAAAATCTTCTTTGATCCCAAGATTTGTGAAATTGTGCTCCAAGTTTTTTTAATGTTGCTCTTTATTTGGGTAAATTTATCTTCGTAGTATTTAGTTTTGGCTCGTCTAATTATCTTAGATAGCAGTAAAGAGTAATTCTTTGAGAATTCTTTAGAGACGGTTCCTAGCCTATACTTCTTCTCAAGGTCATGTTTTTATTAATGGATTTAAGTATTCCTTTGTAAGCCAGGGATTGTTAAGCCTTTTGGTAGTGACTTGTTTTGTAAGCATAGGACAGTGGGTGTTATAAAGGCTTAGAGTTTTTTGAAGAAAAGATTGTACTGCTAGGTTGATGTCCCCTATGTTACCTAACTCTGACTCCCAGTTGACATTATCAGCAGCAGTTATAAAATTGCCTATAGCAGATTCATTGTGCAGCCTAAAACTTATCTCCCTTGACTCTAGAGGTGGTTTGTTAATGTTAGTTAAGAGAAATGTGGGGTAATGGTCTGTAGTACTGTCGGTGATTATACCTGAAGTAAGCGGAGAGGTTATGTTGGTCCAGATGTGATCTAGAGTCGTGGCAGTACTATCAGTGATTCTGGTAGGTCTAGTGATTAAGGGTATGAGGAAGCAGGAATTCATACAGTTGAGGAAGCTAACAGTAGTAGGGTGCTCAGGCTCGCAGAGGTCAATATTAAAGTCCCCTGCGATAATTAGATGGTTTTTGTTAAGTCTGTTATCGAGTATTAGATTTCTAAGGTTTGAATTGAATTCGGGCACATCAGTGTTAGGAATCCTATAGACTGCTCCCACAGACAGGATAGATTCGGTACCCTTTACTCTGAAACTGGCGAAGATATACTCCCCACAGCAGTCTCTAGTTCTAATTACTTTTAAGCATGTTAGTTCATGATGGTAGTAAAGAGCAGTACCACCACCTCTCTGAGTTTGACGACAGTTGTGAATTGCCAAGTAGTTAGGCATGTTAAAGAGTTGAGTAGTATCCTCTTTCAACCATGTTTCAGTAAGTACAATAAAAGTGAATTTGTTGTCAATAGTTTCAATTAAGGCACTAACATCATCGAAGTGTTTACCTAGGGATCTAACATTTAAGTTGATTACAGAGATATTGTGATTATGTGATAATACATTGTTTACATCATTTGCTGTAAAATATCTGCAGTTCAGATCATTAAAGTGATGATTGTCATAGATAGTGGATAAGAGGTTTAGTTCAGGGTCTAAACTTGCCTGCATAATAAGGATGGTTGCAGGAATACAATGCAGGAATGGCAATTTACAAAAAATAATTAAGATATAAAAGGGGAAATATATATAAAAAAGTCTATACAACACACAACAAAATGAACAAAAAAAGAACAAAAATGAGGTAGCTTACAGGTACTCTCAGGTACAAGCTGTAAGTAAATAATTTCCATAAATGAGACACAGGCAAAGCCAGTGGTACAATGGAGTAAGAGGATGGCGAGGCTAGGCAACCTTAGTAATAATTGAAATGAGTGAAAAGTTGAGTAATAAACATAGGTTAATTTAAGCTAAGGATTATTTACTAAAAGTAGTAAGTTATGACCGTATACTTAAGAGGCATGAAGATATAATTAAGCACTCGATTAATTGTGCCCAGAAAATGACTAGTAGAAGGTATTGAAGATATTGTGATAATTGCCCAAAAGGTCACCTTACATCAGCGCATAACAATGCATGTGTTATCTGTTTCATTAACTCGACACGTTTCTCGCGGCGCCCAGTGGATGGTGGCGATGCTAGGCATGCTGATGGCTGGGACGAGTCCTGTTCCCGGGGCAGAGGAGTTTATTCCTGAGCGTTGGTTGAGGCACAAGCTCCTTGGCTCCATCCATCCCTATGCCACCCTGACCTTTGGTGTGGTACCAGGATGTGTATGGTCGCCGCATTGCTGAGCAAGAAATGTTCACTTTTCTCGCGAGGGTAAGTCATCCAGTAGTGTCTCGCTAAAATTAGTCGTCCAGTGTGTCTCGCTAGAATTAGTCACCAAAAATGTTTGCTCTTCGCCAAGTAATCCAAGAATGGAGAACACTCTGTCAATAAGACATGGAGTAATCGTTTTCGAGAAGACAAACACGAGCAACAAAAATCCTTTCTGTTGTATTAAAAGTTTATCTATAAAAGAAATGTTTTCGTTTTCTGTTATCGGCGCTTGGAAAGGTATTTTGTGGCAGACTAAAGAAATATATTTAATTACAAAGTGAATAGGATTATAATTTAATAATAATTCATTATGCGGGGGACACGTAACCATTGCATATATACATGTTAGGCTT
>WNGS01000853.1:39896-55076 GCA_020271785.1 Procambarus virginalis | reverse complement strand
CACACACACACACACACACACACACACACACACTGTCGATCAGTACGAGACGCTAATGTCATTAGGAGTAGATTGTGATACGATGTTGATTATTGATTATTAAATGGGGGTTCTTGATGGTCCTTAGGAGGCGACCAGGTTGGTTCGGAGTCTGGTTGATCCTGAGTCGACCTAGTGTCCTCAGACTCTCCTAGAGGTGCTCTCAGCACTAGAGGCACCTTGCTCTCAGCACTAGAGGCACCGTTGCCCTCAGACACAACTAGAGACACCGTCATAACTCACACATGTCTACGAAATGCATAATCAACTTCCGGCCACTCCAGCGTTCAACAGATTTTGCTCAAGTTGCCACGCCCAGTTTCAGAGCACAGATTTTTTGTTGGTTTTTGGACTGCGTGAAGGCGTAAAGTGAATGAGTTACGTCGCCAGGAGTGACGGTCAATAAATCAGCGAGCTGAGAAAAGGTGACACGCTGGGGGGGGGGGGGAGTTATGGGCACGTTCGCAGCGTGGGAGGGGGGGGAGGGAAGGTAATGGAAGGGAAGGAGGAGGAGAAGGAAGGGGCAAATTTGCATAAGGAAGGGTTGGCAGGTGACATGTCGTGGAGAGGAGAGAGAAAGAGAGAGAGAGAGAGAGAGAGAGAGAGAGAGAGAGAGAGAGAGAGAGGAGAGAGAGAGAGATGGAGAGAGAGAGCGAGAGAGAGACGAGAGAGAGAGACAGAGATAGAGACAGAGACAGAGACAGAGACAGAAGAGACAGACAGACAGACAGACAGACAGACAGACAGACAGACAGACAGACAGACAGACAGACAGACAGACCAGACAGAGAGACAGAGAGGGAAGGATTACCACGGCAAAGTACCAAACCATTGCGACTATCTAGGACTAGAAGGTATCAGGATAAGGAATTGCGATTGGGAAGGAATGGTGCCCAACCACTTGGACGGTCGGGGATTGAACACCGACCTGAATGAAGCGAGACCTTCGCTATACCGTCCAGCCCAAGTGCTTAGGCGGGAGAGGGTATAAGAAAGAGAGACAAACAGACAGAGAAAGAGAGAGACAGACAGAGAGAAAGAAAGAGAGAGACAGACAGGCAGATATAGAAGCAAATGTAACAAATGTTGACCAAACTAACAAGACAGAAAAAACACACGACTCGTGGGACAGACAGCTGGATATTTCAGAGATACTAAGACGGGTCTCAAAAAATATCTGTCCATACCATCCATCTTTTTCTGTCTGCTAGTTTCATTAATGAAATGGTTCTTCCCTATTCCTTTCAACCTCCTTCCCTTTCTCCTTCTTTATTTACCTTTTCTCCATTTCCTTGTTTTCTACAACTCCCCTTTTCTACGTCCCTCTCCCTTCCCTTGACTTTTGCCTTCCTTCTTCAGTAATTTTACCTTTCACTGCTTTCCTCTGGGGTCGGCCAGCAAAACGTGAAAGGTAATGGGTAAATGAGAAACACTAAGGGGTAAATGGGTAAAGGGTGACACTAGGGATTGAGGCAAGTGGAAAAGAACGAAACGAAGGGGGGGGGGAGAGAGGAGCGATAAACAGTTAATTAAGCATGATCAACAGCCCAGAAAACTCGATCACATTTTGTATGTCTAATTCCCGTCCCCCACTTGGGTTGGACGGTAGAGCGACGGTCTCGCCTCATGCAGGTCGCCGTTCAATCCCCGACCGTCCAAGGGGTTGGGCACCATTCTTTCCTCTGTCCCATCCCAGATCCTTATCCTGACCCCTCCAAGTGCTATATAGTCGCAATGACTTGGTGCTTTCCGCTGATAGTTCCCCTTCCCCTTCCCACTCCCCCCCTCCCCCTAAAAAAGGGGGAACCCTCCTCAGAAGAAAAGTTACAGTAATTGTTGAGGCGAGTACCAACGAAGCCGTACAACACCCGTCACAAACAAATCATATTAACGAGTTAAAACGGCTGATAAACGACCCGTTGAAACGAGAAAGATTTGATGAATGAAGGAACGACAGACCGGGAGATAAGTTTGCTCTAGATGGAGTCACAGGATCTCGTCTCTGTCCTTTCCTGCCGGGAGAGAATGATGATGCCTCATGGAACAACACGACTTGTCGCCGACGCTCCCGACAGACAGAACGACCTCAGCGATACACGATAGGCCGATGACACTTACACGACTGACAGACAAACTAGCAATAAGTAATAATGTACACGATAAGCAAACAATAGTCGGACGGGCAAGTAAGAGACGGAGCAACATGATATCCTGTACGAGGAAATAAATCTGTGTAAACGGTAATAGACAGGGTGGTCAAATAATTGTGAAGGGGGCATATGCTCAAATGTCAGAGATAAGGACGATAAGGACAATATCCTCTCCGCTTAGTATGATATGGGCCCTCCGGTTGCCACAGAGGGGCCATGAACCCTCAGGTTGCTATAATATATTATGAGCTCCACATATTAAAAACACTGGATGGTAGAGCGACGGTCTCGCTTCATGCAGGTCCGCGTTCAGTCCCCGACGGGCCACGTGGTTGGGCACCATTCTTTTTCCACCCCACTGTCCCATCCCAAATCCTTATCCTGATCCCTTCCAAGTTCCAAGTGCTATATAGTCGTAATGGCTTGGCACTTTGTCTCTTGATAGTTCCCTTCCCTCCCTTATGCCTCTCTCCTGAGAAGCGCACGTACTCTGCAATCAGTAGTTTAACATCAGAATACCCAGAGATGCAACCACCCATCTTGCAAACTTTGTTTGCAACCTGTAAACAGCCGAGAAAGAAAACATAAGATTAAAGCATTCAGATGTACCAAAACAAGGTACAGATATACAAGTCATAAAGCCGCAGGCAATTGCCATCAGCGTGACCTTAACCATCTACCTCGTGCGTCATGGCTCCATTCAAGGTGGCCTTGACCACCCCATTGACTAAATTTTATCCAATGTTCAGAACACACTATCTCCGAACACGCCATAATCACATCGTTATTTGTTTCCTATTACACGTTGTTAAAACGTTCCGACAACTAACGTTAAAAATTGTTTTTATTAACGTATGTTTATACGTAACCAACAGGTTATTTTAACGTTGTGATCACGTTGTGAATTGACATGAACAAGCTTAGTACAATATTAGATTGCTGCAATGTTGTTTTAACAGCAGTTTTCTGTTATACCAGCCCACAAACCCCTAGCAACGATGCGAAACATTTCCGTAAAGTTGCAAATATGTTAGTGCCTGCAGTGCCAATTCCCAGCACTGGTATGGAACTAGGATATTGCAAGCTTTTTAATACTACCTTCAGGCTGGATTTAGTGTAAATAGGAGTCGATGAAAGCTATTTACAGAGGACATTGTGTCTAAATGGAGGAGATAGTGGAATAATGAGTGGAGACTCTGGGTTGTGGGTGATGACTGGGACTCCAGGTGGTTGATTGATGAGTAGGACTCCATGATGATGAATTGATGAGTGGGACTCCAGAGAATGGGGGTAAGGGAGTGCTGAGTTGGTGGATGAGGAATAAATAGGGAATTGGAGTGTTTGTTGATGGATGGCTAAGTGAGTGACGGGTGAGAGATAAGGGGATAGTGGTCGGGGGAAGTTGGGGAGATAGTGGTGGGATAGTGGTGGCTGTTGACAGGTGAGGGGTGGCCTTGGGGTGAGGGTTGATTGACGGGTGAGGTAGTAGGGGGGTGAGGGGATTAACAGGAGGTTGTTGACGAGGGCACAGGTGAATGGTGGGAGAGCCGGGAGGAGGGGGTGAGTGGGGGGGTTGCTAGGTGTAATTAAGGCAGGGTGCGGGGTGCTGGTAATAACGGAAGTCGTCTTGCTGCACCTGCTACCCTAAGGTGGGCTCTGCCCGCCCATCCCGTCCATCCCGTCTATCCCAAAACCGTTCCCACGATGCGACAAACGTCAGATTGGTAGTGGTTTAGTCTCACCAGAAGAGTACGAAACAAAGCAAACATAACCTAACCTAACCAAAACAAACCTAATCTAACCTAAAAAACTTAACCTAAACTAACCTAACCTAACCTAACCTAAGCTAACCTAACCTAAACCTAACCTAACTTAATCTAACCTGACGTACCGAAGCCGATGCTCATTAGTCCCAGGAGCGTCAACATTGCTGTGCTTTTTACTTCACTTGGGTACCGATACATTAAGTGTGAGGACAGGTTGAACATTCTTCCCCATCCAGCCCCATTCCCTGGCCTTTAAGCCCCATTTCCTCCCCTTTCACCCCTACTCCCTCTCCATCCAGCCCCATTCCCTTCCCCCATCCTGATTAATTCCGGTCCTCTCAAGGGCGTATAATTACGGAACAACATTGTTTCTATCATTCGTGCGATAATTCCAAATATGGCTTTATGAAGCAAAGAAACAAATTACACGAACAGCTCTCATTACGAATAAGCTTACGAAGACACAGTTACGGGCTATAATTTCAGACTTTTCGTTAGGTAAGGGATTAGTCAAGTCTAGATCGAGATCGGAAAGGGATTATTAGTCAACTCTAGATTTTCCGACCGAGCAAAAGGTCTGAAAATGAAGAGTTTTTGTTCGAGAGGTAATTTTCGCTATTTAAGAAAATAAGGAACATCATTGAAATAACTAAGAATTTTAAATGCATGCAAATCAGTACAATTTGTAATTTTGTTCATGGAGCAATTTTGTTCATGGGGTAACAATTTTTGTTTATAGGGTTCATGGGGAATATGTATAACATTCTTTGTCTGCACACTGTGAGACTTTACTCACTCTGTTCAACTCGGAATTTAACCAGTATTCAAATTTTGACTTTGGAAAGTACTTTTCAACAGAACCTCAAGGATTTGTATAAATTGCTTAAGAATAAGGCTTCTAAATCAAAAATTTTAATCTACTAGTTTATAGTAATGACTTAAAGTGCAAAATAGGCGTCTACTTATAGCCAAACTCTAGTACCACCGTGGGCGGCCTGACTCAAACAACTCCCAGGATTCAAAACAAAAAATATTAGGACACACTAAAGTTACTTGTGGAAAAATACATCATCTCTAAAGGTCGCATGTAAAGGTTAGTTCTGAATGGCAGAGTTGTTTGAACTTTTCTTCACCCTGATTAATGTGTTATGTGTGTGTGTGTGTGTGTGTGTGTGTGTGTGTGTGTGTGTGTGTGTGTGTATTTTGTGTGTGTTGGTAAATCACTGCTTTATGCCACTAACCACTGATTCAGGACCATTAACCGCTGATTCAGGACCATTAACCGCTGATTCAGGACCACTAACCGCTGATTCACGACCTCTAACCGCTGATTCACGACCTCTAACCGCTGATTCACGACCTCTAACCGCTGATTCACGACCTCTAACCACTGATTCACGACCACTAACTACAACTACCACAATAAAAACGTTGCTACAACCCCCTCAGAACCAACGTTGCGTTATGACACACACAACTATATACCACAACGACTCTACAACCCAATTCGACGAAGACCACCTAAAGTAAACTACAGCGCCACGTACCGCTCGTCACGGCGGCCACGGGAGATTATCTTGAGGTTATCTTGAGATGATTTCGGGGCTTTTTTTAGTGTCCCCGCGGCCCGGTCCTCGACCAGGCCTCCACCCCCAGGAAGCAGCCCGTGACAGCTGACTAACACCCAGGTACCTATTTTACTGCTAGGTAACAGGGGCATAGGGTGAAAGAAATTTTACCCATTGTTTCTCGCCGGCGCCTGGGATCGAACCCAGGACCACAGGATCACAAGTCCAGCGTGCTGTCCGCTCGGCCGACCGGCTCCCTAAGGAGCAAACAGGCAATTGCACCATTACCCCGTACTCTGTTACCTTTTGTCATTGTTTAAGATTCAGCTACTGGGAACAAGAATTTCCAACTAGCACGGGCTATGGTGAGCCCGTAGTGGGCTTACCTGGCACAGGAGCGGGGCTGTAACTTCTCTCTCTCTCTCTCTGTTACCTGTTGTTGTTGTTTCAGATTTAGCTACTCAGAACGAAGTGTCCATGTAGCACGGGCTATGGTGAGCCCGTAACTGTTACCTGTCACGGAACTCGTCACAGTTCCTTTACGCCGTGGCTGAGGTGACCACGAACACAATAACACTTCGCGGTATATACGTGTCCGTCCACACAATAAATATTTTTTGAGAGGCAATCATCTTTGACTCACATTTTTGGTATATATAAGGTGCCAGATTCACGAAGCAGTTACGAATCTGTCCATTTTTTCTCAATCTTTGGCGGCTTTGTTTACAATTATTAAACAGTTAATGAGCTCCGCAGCACCAAGAGGCTGTTTATAACGATATCAACAGTTTGGGAAGTTCCTCCCTCCCTAACTTATGTTACCTTGCGATGATGATGATTCCGTGGCTCAGCGTCTCCGCGGCCCTGTCCTCGACCAGGCCTCCTATAGGTAGGGAGAGGTATAGGTAGAGTACACGTTCACGCTGCGTGTATTTAAAGTATTTAGGCAAGTATTTAGAAGTATTTAGAAAAGTTTTAAATGTAAACAGCAATGCTTGAGGAAGCTTAGTATGAACATTAAAAGGGACAGACGTAATTGGGGTAAAAGTTCCCGGGAAAGTATTACTATATTCCCCAAGACGTACCGGGGAAATAAATATTTCCGGGATCGGAACAGTGTAGAAAAAAGGCTATAAGAGAAATCGAGAAAATGGGAAGAATAAGATAATGGGTACGAGAAGATAGGAATAAAATTAAATAGCAAGAAGAGCTTAGAGGACCGAAGACGGGAGCATGGAGAAGAGAGTAATGGAAAGAATAGAGTACAAGGGAGAACAAGGAAGTGAGGAGAAGAGAGGAGAAACAAGAAGGGGGTGAAATCGTGGTAAATAAACAAAGAAGAGACCAATGGGGCTGACCATGAAGTAGGCTCTTGAGCCCAAACAATAGAGTCATAAAAGGTAAATATGAAGCATAAAAAAATTTCTCCAAGTTCCTGGCTGTTT
Source organism: Procambarus virginalis (assembly GCA_020271785.1). Lineage (NCBI taxonomy): Eukaryota > Metazoa > Arthropoda > Malacostraca > Decapoda > Cambaridae > Procambarus > Procambarus virginalis. Next base: position 48,108 of record WNGS01000853.1, on the reverse strand, counting down.
AGGCTTATAATCCTATTTGTATGTATGTATGTATGTATGTATGTATGTATGTATGTATGTATGTATGTATGTATGTATGTATGTATGTATGTGTTTATAAACATTTGTGCATGTGTAATTGTGTTCACTTAAGTATGCAGTCACTATAGGCTCGTCTACAGAGTGCATATTTATGGAGAGGAAGAAGAGGGAGGTGTGTGTGTTGCTCTCAGATCCTTGAAGATGGGAGAGGGTCACCCATCTCCCTGAAGATGGGAGAGGGTCACCCATCTCCCTGAAGATGGGAGAGGGTCACCCATCTCCCTGAAGATGGGAGAGGGTCACCCATCTCCCTGAAGATGGGAGAGGGTCACCCATCTCCCTGAAGATGGGAGAGGGTCACCCATCTCCCTGAAGATGGGAGAGGGTCACACATCTCCCTGAAGATGGGAGAGGGTCACACATCTCCCTGAAGATGGGAGAGGGTCACCCATCTCCCTGAAGATGGGAGAGGGTCACCCATCTCCCTAAAGATGGCCTATTGACATAACTCGAGTGCAGGGGGGAGTTGTGTAAAACCCTGGTTTGTGTCTCGGAAAGGCTGCAGGATCCAGTAAGTTCAGTAGAACTTCGGTTTCAACTCTTTTGATCATGTCGTAGCTCAGTCGATTAAGGCAGCGTCTGGGATGCTCCCGGACGTAGGTTCGAATCCTCGCCACGGCACTTGTGGATTAGTTCATGGAAGAGGGTTTAAGGTTAGTTTTCAATACTATTAAACTACAGTAGGTATAATATGTAGACTATAATAGCTATAAAATGTAGACTACTGTAGCTATAATATGTAGCCTTCTTATATAATATGTATAACATTCTTATAAGTTATATTTGATAACCTACATTCATCGAGGTTCTTCTTTCCTCGTTTCTAATGCCTTTCAGCTTTGAAACTAGTCTTGTGGCATTCATGCTTTTCTATTCTGGCAAGATAAGGCATGATAAGATAAGTATTTGATAAGATATGAACTTCATAATGGCGCTGTATATTCCAGAATTGGTTTTACATTCGTGATTAAGACTAACTATAATGATTCCTTATTCAGAATTATAAAGTCAGTTTCTAATGTTTTCTAATCAAGCTTGAAGTGTGATTCGATTTATTAAAGATTCGCTACTTGGAACAAAGTTCCAAGTAGCACGGGCTATGGTGAGCCCGTAGTGCCTTGTGTGATTCGAGATTGTGTGAGATTCGAGTGGCTTGATTTGCTGTCATCAACCGTATTCTTTCTACGTTAGATTTTGAAAGTTTCTTTCTCCATTTAGTATCTTATGCCAAACCTTCAGTTTTCAGCATCCAGCTTCATTATTTGGTACTTTTTTGAGTTAAACTCTAGTAGCCACTTGTTGAAACATTCTTTACATTGGTTTAACATCATCTTGAAGTTTTGTGAATATATATTCCACCCTGTTGATTCTGCCCCATAAGTTTTGCTTCATCAGTAAGCACTGTAGAGTAGGCATCTATCTCTTTTAAGTAGTAATTCACGTTTATCAGAAATAAGATATAAAAATATATAAAATCTCCCACTCTCCCACTGAACTTTATAGTGTGAGGGAGGGAGGAAATTATCAGGGAAAAGCGCCAAGCCATTACGACTATATAGCACTTCGAAGGGATCAGGATAAGGATTTGGAATGGGACGGGGGAAAAGGAATAGTGTCCACAACCACTTGGACGGTCCGGGATTGAACGCCGACCTGCATGAAGCGAGACCGTCGCTCTACCGTCCAGTCCATACAGTGTGAATCTAGTGTCATATATTACCAAACCATCAATAATTAATTATACAAGGCTAATGAAAGTGCGTTATACCAGCCTATATGGTGGTAGTTCGCATCACTCAGGACACACTACGACCCCCACACACCCACACCCTCGCCTCCCTGGCCCCAGGACTGAGCCCTAAGCGCTCTATAACACACGCGTTCAAATAAGAATACTTTCTGGACCATTAAATTACGTTAACTGGATCTTTTTGTGGTGTGGAAATAGTGTAAAGTCACTTTGGGCGGCAGCCAGGCATAACGCCTGGCCAGGGGTAGAAAGTCTGATCTCAGAGTTCTCTTTGGGGGTTATGTTGATGATGTTGCTAGCTCAACACACCTCATCATTGGCTCAATACACTATGTAATCAGTAGGCTCAGGGAATACCATGTACCTCCCTGGGGCTTGGTAGGTGGAACTAGGAGAGAGAGGAGAGAGACTGAGGAGATGAAGAGGGGGATAAGGGAAAGAAGAGAAGTGGAGGAGGGTTAATTAAGGAAGAGAGAGAGAGAGGAGAGGAGAGAAGAAGGATATGGGAGAGGTGGTGAGAGGTAAAGAGGTCACAGGCCGCTTAAGTGAATGGACTCAAGAGGGACGCAAGGACTTGACTCTGGTGATTGTTTGTTGATGATGATGACAGACAGTGATGATTGTGGTGATAATAGTGTTTTCGGGGGAGGGGCAGCGGTCATGGTGAGAGCGAGTGGCGGTGATGGAGCAATGGTGGTGATTGTGGTAGTGGTGGTGAGTGTAGGTAGTGGTGGTGATTGTAGTTGTAGTGGTCATATTGATGGTAGTAGTAGTAGTAGTAGTAGTAGTAGTAGTAGTAGTAGTAGTAGTAGTAGTAGTAGTAGTAGTAGTAGTGGTGGTGGCAGTTATGGTGGTAGTGGTGATAATGCTGATGGTCAGCCCATCCTCCTGTTTAAGTAGTACTTATACTAACAGTGAGGATCATAGTACATATAAGTACTATACTAGGCCTAGGAATATTTAAGTTTGTTTTATAACTTATTTTTTTCGGTCTCTATAAAGTGAATAAATAGTATCTTATTCTACTATCTAATTTTTCAATTACGTTTATGTACGTACGATAGTCCACATACTTTCAAAACGTTCTGTCCAAACAGGTGGATGGGTTGTGGTAGTGGTGGTGGTGGTGAGGGGTGGCAGTGGTGGTGGTGATTGGTGGTGATTGTGGTTACTGTTGGAGACTAATAGAGAACATACAAGTCGGTTATGTAAAGAGATATGTGAAAGATACTGGAGGCGTTCTTCGGCTGAGCTCATTTTTGTGTCTATAATCTCACTCACTCACTCACTAACTCCCTCTCACCCTCCCTAGCCCCTCCCTCCTTCCCTCTCACCTCTCTCCCTCCGTCCCTCTCACCCCCCTCCCTCTTACCTCCCTCCCTCCCCCCCTCCCTAACCCTCCTCGACAAGGAATAGCAACCTTAAATTGATCCGCATACTTGATCTATGTCAAAGGAAGTTTCAATTTGCATACAGGATTATCTTTGGATCGAGTAAAAGTGAGGTCTTATGAGATATTCAGGTCTGGCTAAGGCAGTGGGCGCAGGAGGACATGGCCCAGCTGCAGTTCACTTGCCAAGGGACGAGCTCTGAATATTTGAACATCCCCAAGCTATCATCAGCTGCGGTATCTAGTTCCACCTTCATTTCTTTTTTCTCTCCTTTCTTGGTGGTTGTTCTTTGTTTGCGATTTTGGATTGGAAACTTTTTTTGTTATCTTCACCGTTGTTTCTGCTATCCTCAGTTTAGTACTATCTAACACATCCGTCTAGCACTTGTCTAACATATCCCTCTAGGACGAGATCAACATATTCTTCTAGCACTAGATACTACTACTAAGCCAGTTCTGCTAATGCCTCTATCACTATCTCCACCATTTATGTCTCCATCACCATCGCCACCACTGTTATTTTCGCCAACATCATTACCATAACGTTATCACAACTAATGTTATCTCCACAACCAGCTCCCATCCCAACTCTCTCCACTACCACTATAACCATTGGTGCTATCTCCACTACTGCTATCTTGAGATGATTTTGGGGCTTTAGTGTCCCCGCGGCCCGGTCCTCGACCAGGCCTCCACCCCAAGGAAGCAGCCCGTGACAGCTGACTAACACCCACGTACCTATTTTACTGCTAGGTAACAGGGGCATAGGGTGAAAGAAACTCTGCCCATTGTTTCTTGCCGGCGCCCGGGATCGAACCCGGAACCACAGGATTACAAGCCCAGTGTGCTGTCCGCTCGGCCGACCGGCTCCCCACTGCTGCCTCCATCTACACCACCACACGAACACGTTCATATTTGCAGATCTAAACAAGCACATATAGCTGAGAAGTCTAATTAGAATATTAGAAGAACCTGACTAACTCCCAGAAGTGAGGAAGACAAATTGGTTGTTAGAGTTCAACTTTAACAAGTGTAAGGTCATGTATATACGGAATGAGAGTTAGGAAACCAAAAAGAATCTGCAGAATAATGGAAAGGGAAGTCCAAGATTTGGTTGAAGAAAATAATTTGAAAATCAATATAATTCGACAGTACATAGACAGTACTTTAAGGTACTTTAAGGTACTTTAAGGTTAGAAAGTAGGACGAGAGGACATAAGTGGATTGTTGATCAGACCACACACTAGAAGGTGAAGGGACAATGACGTTTCGGTCCATCCTGGACCATTCTCAAGACGATTGTCGATTGTCAACCATTCTCAAGTCGACATAAGTGGAAACTGGAAATACAAATGACTCGAAGAAATGAGACGACGTTCTCGCACCGTGTATGTGTGGTCAGTAGGTGAAGCTCACCGAAAGAGGAAGTTGTGGAAGCCACCTCTGTTCACAACTTGACGGGCTGATACGACGAACAACTCGAGCGCCGGAATATAGTTAGAATAAAACGCAGCCGGAACAGCAAGGCTTATAGACGGGGCAACAAGAGCTAGATACCTCATTCCCAATGGTCACTGATAGATCAGTAGCACTACCCCCACGACCGCTACTTCCACCACCACAACCACTACAACCACCACCACTACCACCACAACTCTCCTGGCTGCTGCTTGGGGGGCAGTTACCATCATGGTTAACACAGATCAATACTGGACACCACCCAAGGACCTTAGTTCATCAAGCTTTATCGCACTNGATAAAATCGAAATACCAAACACGCGCAAGTACAAACACTCGAAGCAGTCCTGCGGGACCATGCAGCCCTGTTAACTAGGGTAATGCTCACCTAACCATGCGTCGCCCGCACCTACGCCTTAATTACGCATGCCATGTCCAGACAGCACGCATGCGCACACCTGTACACACACACACCCACACAGTTGGCTACCCCCCTTGTGCAAGTGGCCCGCCTGAACTCTTCCTGTTCCCGGCAAGCCGGTAAAAGGTGAGAAGGAATTCATCGCTCGCAATTGCCAAAAGGTCTAAATGCATGGTTAGAGAGCCCATGCTTCAACAGCAGGAGTACGGAAAAGGAACAGTAGCAACAGTAGCTGCAAACAGAAACTACTCATGTCAAGGAGTGACCAGCAGAGAAAATAGGAACTTAAGCACGTACAACAGTGGGACAAGGTGTGACCCATGCATACTCAGGAGATGGACACAGTGTTACATAAGAGAGAAGCGGAACTCTGCTCTAACATGGTTTAACAAACCACAACTAACCAGTCTGAGTTGATGCCGCGATTGTGATATCCACGTTCAATCTGATTCTAACACCTGCAAGACTAAAGGTTCATTTGGCTTTGATGCTTTCCCCTCCATTTCAGATGAACTTGGAGCATTCAGAGGTCCTCTCACGTAGTCTCAGCCACTTGGTATACTGGGAACGAGGTTGTTGTGCCTGCGGGAACGCTGTGAGGTGCCTGGGACGCAGGATGGGTCAAGCATGGTGATATTGAGTGGGTGAAGAATAGGAAAGGAGAGGGGGGGGATGGGTCAAGGATGGAATAAACGGGTGTGTTGGTTGAATAGATGAAAGGCGCACCCAGCCAAATGAATAAGGTACATCAATTGTACTGGCTGCTGAAGCCACCGAGAAGACAGGAGCCTTATTGGAATTATATAGGGTTAGTAGTTGACTGAAGAACATGAAATGATAGAGGAAAACACACACACACACACACACACACACACACACACACACACACACGCACACTACCACACTCACAAATACCGGCAGACCTCTTGAGAAAACCGTGCCTCTTCCCAACACATTACCAACGCTGCCCATGCATAGCAAGTAAACCCCCGCCCCCTCACCGCCAGCCCCTAGCCCATCTCTCCCTCACACCCCCTCTCTTTCACACCAGCATCCGCCACGCCCTCCAGAGAATACTGGACGGCTACCTTCACATCCTTTCACCATCTGCATCCTTCACGCCATCTCCCAGTGTCTCATGATGCTTGTCATCTCCATTTACCGAAGCACTGATGCTGCGCCTGACCCCCCAAAGGAGTAAAAGGAATGGAACTTGCAGAGTGAATATAATGCCTGAGTGGAAGGTGTTTTTGGCGTTTGATATTCTGTGTAATGTCTAGCTCGTAAGGAGGTGATGATACCTGGTGGTAAGGCCCTTTGTACAAGTAAAGAGTTGTCGTTTTGCTTTTAAAGGGCCGTTCTGGGATAACGTGATGAGTTCAGTAAAGACAATGGTAGCAATTTTTTGGTATTATTCTAAATGGGTGACTTTATTTAAGTTTTTACTTACAAGTTCAAAAAAGTGTTTTAAGCAATATTGTGTGAGAATGAAATAAAATGTAACACATAAATATGACTTGAAGTATTGATAATTGAATTACTACTCGAAAAATGTTCGTGTGAATAACTTGTAGAGTTTGGAACTTCCTCAACCCAGAGAGCTGTCGTTGTGAGCCCGCTTCCTCAACCCAGAGAGCTGTCGTTGTGAGCCCGCTTCCTCAACCCAGAGAGCTGTCGTTGTGAGCCCGCTTCCTCAACCCAGAGAGCTGTCGTTGTGAGCCCGCTTCCTCACCCAGAGAGCTGTCGTTGTGAGCCCGCTTCCTCAACCCAGAGAGCTGTCGTTGTGAGCCCGCTTCCTCAACCCAGAGAGCTGTCGTTGTGAGCCCATTCCCTCAACCCAGAGAGCTGTCGTTGTGAGCCCATTCCTTCAACCAGAGAGCTGTCGTTGTGAGCCCTATCCCTCAACACAGAGAGCTGTCGTTGTGAGCCCATTCCCTCAACACAGAGAGCTGTCGTTGTGAGCCCGTGGCCAGATATATAGAACAAAGGAAGCGTGCAGGGGGAGAAAAATGAATAAAGGCAGAGCCTGTTGCAGCAGCAATTTCAACGATTGGCGGAGCCCGATACTGATGAATCAGTACTCAAGGGACGGTAGGCACTTCATCCATTACCTACAGCAGGTGAGGTAGAGGATGCCGTGAGGGCGAAGGGCAGTCACACGGGGTGGGAGAGGTTGCACTGGGTGGAAAGGAATGCTACAAGTGGGTGGGAGCGTTGATTCACAGGGTGTGAGAGAGGGATGAGGGGGGGGGGTTTGCTTCACTAGGGGTCGAGAGATTTTGTTATGGTGGGTGTTTAGCGACACTGACGAGGTTGGCTGACAGTAGCAACAACACTATCAGCAGCAACAACAACAGAGCAGCACAGCAGCTGTAGCAGCAGCAGCAGTAACACAACAACAGTAACCGCTGTATCAGCATCAACATCAGCAGGAGCAGCACCAGCAGCTGTAGCACACTAACAACACAGCAACAGCAACAGCTGTATCAATATCAACATCAACAGGGCAGCACCAGCAGCAGCAGCAACAACAACAAAAACAACAACACAACAACAGCTATAACAGCATCAACAGGAGCAGCACCAGCAGCTGTTGCCGAAGCAACAGCAGCAGCAACAACAACAACAACAACAACAACCAACAACAACACGACTACTACAGCATCAAAAGGAGCAGCACCAGCAGCTGTTGCAGAAGCAACAGCAGCACAACAACAACACAACAGCGTAGCAGCATCAGCAGGAGCAGCACCCGCAGCACCACTAAGACTCCAGTAACGTAATCCCCCTTTTCTTACCAAATTAAAAGCCAAACATTCGTAAATTATTTGTCATCCCACCCTGCACTGTGATGGAGACTGGAAGCAGGTAAGGAAAGGTAATGCTCAAATTAAAGTACTAAGCCAGTTGGACTATGTAGTACTTGGAAGTGATATGAGGAGCGAGGGACTGAGCTGGGATAATGGTGCCATCGGTAATCGAACGAAGCCCTGCAAAAAGCGGAACTTTGGCCATCCTTTTATATATAAATATAATATATATATAAATATATATATTATATATATATATATATATATATATATATATAATATATATATATATATATATATAG
>WNGS01000853.1:18642-29111 GCA_020271785.1 Procambarus virginalis | reverse complement strand
GGGAAAGTGATCAGGAAAAGTCAACTTAATGAAATGATGTTACCGTACAAGAGTTTTTGGTCAAGAGAGGGGTAAAAGGCTCTTATAGATGACAAGAACCCTCACAATGTAACTTTAACGGAGTTGCGCTACTTATGAACGAGCAGTTTGAACACGATTTACAAGGAATGTCACCTGGCGATAGAAAGTAGGCAATAGCTGGAAGGAGACACGGTTCATATACTGGGGCATAAAAGGGCTATAGACCTGACATAGAACCCCTCACGGGACCCACTAAATGGCGTTTGCGATTAGACTTACGAGACGACGCTTGAAACTGATTGCCAAGTGATACTGTAGGACAAAAGTAGCGCCAAATACCTGGAAGGTAGGCACGTATCCTAACTGGGTAATCATCCTGGTTACGACTCACAACAAACTCCCACCACATGCTAGCACAGATACTTGCAAGTCTGAGAGTGACCTATTATGAGAGCGACACATGACCTCCTAGGAGAATTAAACACACATCCAATAAGGGGTTAAAGGAAAAGTCATGTCTGATGAATGGTATTGTAGGACCTGAAGAGGTGTTTGCAGAGGACATAAATATAATTTGCAGGCAGTGGTTGTCGTTCCTTCTCAAAGGAGTGTTGCTGGGCCACACCTTGTGCCTCGGAGGAATACTTATGTACAATTACGTAGAGGTCCAATGCACACAAGGAATATGCTAAATCCACGAACCCTCACCGGTCCCAGACTTTCCCCCCACCCCCAAACTTGATTAGGTCCAATCAGGGGCCAGTGCAATTGCTGGCTTGTACACCATTGGTCTCCTATGTCCGCTTTCTACGAGACTGCCAGTAGTCTAAAGGTTATTCAACTTGGTAGCATGGTATATCGTACTGAGTACTGCCTACCGTCTTCAAGAGAAAAGTATGTTCACACAGGTTTCTCTCAAATTGCTCTCGAAGGGCTTGTATAGTTCGACCAGGTTCAAAGCTAACATTTTCCACCAATACCCAAGAAAAGGGGCGAACTACTATATATACTATATATACTTATTATATTATATACTATAGATATTATATATATATAATAATATACGATATTTTTCTGGTTTTTTCTATATATATATATATATATATCTATATATATATTATATATATATATTATATGTGTACCTAGTGCAGAACGCACCTCTCGGCTACTATGCAAGGCCCGTTTTGCCTAATAAGCCGAGTGTTTTCTTTATTTCTAATAATTGTTCCAATTAGTTTATTGGAATTACTATTATTAAATTATTTAGGAACTAATTTTGACTTGTGGTGTTTTAGGTTAGGTTAAGATAGGTTAGGTTAGGGTTAGGTTGGGTTAGGTTTAGGTTAGGTCCCTAGCGGTTTTCCCCCCTGGGTGTTCACCTCCCCTCCTTTTCTTTTTTCGTATTTTTGTCTTTTCCTTTCTCCTCGCCGTACCCTATAGCTATGTTCAGTCCTTTACATATTTACCAAAAATAACTTTCTCCTTTTTTTCTACAATAAATGAAATGGGACCAGATTTCATTATTTCATAAGATAAAAAAAAAAAAATTAAATTCCCCAAAACAAAAAACAATAACCAACATACAACAAATCTAACCACCAAAAAAAACAATTTTAGACAAATATATCTAAATCATTTGGTACAATTACTGGTCCCTCTTTTTTATTTAGGCCCAACACATATATCGGGTTTCTTGATTCTGGCCGTAGTAAAGTTTTCCCTTGCTCTGGTTGCCCTACTTTGGGTTTAAACCCATCATTACTATATTATCAATACTATATATCTAATATATACTATCATATTATACTTTTCAACTATCTATACTATACCTATACTTTTATATTCCATATCATAGATATATACACGGTGACAACAACGTGCGCGAGAGCGAGTATAAAGAGGTAGACTTCACTACTCTGTAACCCTGATAAATAACTACTTTTTTTAGTTTTATTATCTACCACAGATGTGGTCGTTCATTTACGATGATAACCAGAATATATAAATTTTCTTCTGTCCTCGTTGGGCAGTGTTTGAGATCTGTTAGACGTCATATAGTGTACAGGGTTAACGAACATCCAACCACAGAAGGTGATTGTAGTTCGTTTACAATTCTAACCAGCATACGTACATTCTCATCTGTCCAACATAAAGAAGGTTAGAGATCTGTTTTCCCACATATTGTGCTGTGAATTATTAAGCACTCAACCACAAAAGATGATTGTTTTTTGTGTTTTTTTTTTTTTGGCAGTGCATCCCAGCATTCATACTAATTGGAACGTTCTCCTCTCACACACAAGCACGCACACAAACCATATAGATAACACATATGCATTGTTAATAACTAAGAAGGTTTCAATGCTTTGATATCAATTCTGCATAATTTTCCTTCTGTATTGTACCTTAAAGTGATCTGTATAAATTCTGAGTCCTTGTCATGCAGCAATTAGCGACTTCATATACAAGTATGCTCTTTGTGTCCAATTACTTCTAGTTCTCTTATATGACAGGACTGTGAATGAAGAGAGTTGTAAATCTTGCTTACTTTACCTGATATGGATGTAAATGAGTTCAAATTAAGCATGAATGACTGCAGTTTAATCTCATTGGCATTGTTTTATTTAAAATACAAAGAGCCGGAGTACAGAAGCACCACAACAAACATTGTGGCATTGTCTAGCTTAGTGATTCCCAACACATTTTGAATTGGAAGAACACTTGAAATATATCATAGTATCTCGAGGAGTTCCAACCTGACTGGCTCCGATTCGGTTCGACAGGGAACCCTACCTGTCCGACACACATAACTTTCAACTGGGAACCTCTGCCTGGCTGACACATATTGGTTCGACAAAAATAAATTACAAAATAGACATGTAGAGCAGTAGAATTACAACCTAACTTATACCTTTTACTCATACTCGAGGAACCCTGGTTGGGAATCAGACTGTGTTCAGTGTATTATTTGTAGTCCAGGAGACTTCAATGCTTAAGTACCAATCCTTCATTGTTTTCCAACATTAATGTATTACATGGAAATAACATTCTCACCTCTTGTCAGGTCGTTTACCGTTGCACTTATGAAGAGATAAAAAATTACGAGAGAGAGAGAGAGAGAGAGAGAGAGAGAGAAGAGAGAGAGAGAGAGAGAGAGAGAGAGAGAGAGAGAGAGAGAGAAACAAACAGACAGACAGACAGACAGACAGACACAGACACAAACAACACACACACAAAGACCAAAGAGCCAACGCTCAACCCCGTCAAGTACAACAGGGTGAGTACACACAGACATGCATGACTACATATACATGCCTCAAATAAGCCACAGAAACATTAGAAAGAATTTTTTAATTCTTTCTAATGTCAGGGTACTTAACAAATGGAATAAAATGCATTAGGCAGTGATGTTGTGGAGGCAGACTTCATACACAGTTTCATATATAGATATGATAGAGCCAAGTAGGCTCAGGAATCTGTACGCCAGTTGATTGACATTTGAGAGGCGGGACCAAAGAGCTGAAGCTCAATCCCCTGCAAGCACAACTACGTGAATACACATGCTTACCTACGTTGTGTCTGTCTTGTGAAGGTTCCATGGATCAACGACCCCGCGGTCCGGTCTCCGACCAGGCCTCCCGGTTGGTCGTCTGGTCAACCAGGCTGTTGGACGCGGCTGCTTGCAGCCTGACGGATGAATCACAGCCTGGTTGATCAGGTATTCTTTGGAGGTGTTTGCTGAGTTCTCTCTTAAACAATGTGAGAGGCCGGCCAGTTATGTTCCTTACGTGGTGCAGGAGAGTGTTGAAAAGTCTTCGGCCCTTGATGTTGATAGAGTTCTCTCTCGGCGTACCTATTGCACCTCTGCTTTTCAATGGGACTATTTTGCACATCCTGCCATGCCTCCTGGTCTCATGTGACGTAATCTCCGTGTTCAGATTTTAAACCAGTCCCTCTAATATTTTCCACGTGTAGATTATTATGTATCTCTCTCGCCTCTAGCCCATAGAGAATACAGATTTAGAATTTTTAGTCGGTTCTAATAATTAAGATGACTTATAGAGTTGATTCTAGCGGTAAATGTACAATGGTTGCATGATTACAAACACACAAAGGTATGAACTGGTAGATAACAGTTTCGTAAGAAGAGTCGTTAAGAACAGTTACCTAATAACAACTACATAAGAATAATTACCTAAAACAGCTAGATAAGAATAATTACCTAATAACAGCAAGATAAGAACAATTACCTAAGAACAGCTAGATAAAAGAATTCATAATTACATACGTAGATGAATACATACAAACGCATATGAGCTCTCATACACCAGTCGATTAGGAGTAGAGAGGCGGAACCCAGGAGCCGTGTCTCATACCGTACAAGCGAGTACTCACGAAGAAACCATTTTAAACGCGGGTAACTAGACCTCAGTGGATATAAAGATTTGTTTAAACAATGGACTATTAAACTAACACTTAGCAAAACTTAACAAACATTCCGCTCCTAAAAAGTATATACCACTTTCCCAAAAAATAATTAAAATCATAAATAAAACAAATGAGAAAAATGTTTTTAAACAGCAAAATTAATTTTTTTTTATGATGCACTAGAACAGAACACAGAAAAGGCCTAACCATTAATCGGGAAAAAGACGAAAGGAATAAATATTCACTACGAGTTTTAAGGTTTTATGAAAATCTGTCTATACAACCTGCAAGATGAATGGCAAAAATATCGAACCAACTTAAAAAACTGTAAAAAAAAAGTCATTCATCCTTTGTCAGCAACGTGACATCAGTGACACGATTAATATTTTTTTCCAGTTGTTATTTTAAAGCTTCATTCACGTCTTATATTTCACATTTTCGAATGAGTCGTTTCTCTTAAATCACCCGCGAGTAAATTGGCCGGCACGGGCGGATAATTAGGCAGTTCCCATTCAGCGAGAGACATATTAAAAGTGGGTTTTACGATGAGAAGCGTGACGGAGTAAATGTAAGCCTTCCCGGGAAACAATGGAACACATTCGGACACACACACACGTTTTTATGCATACGGACGCGGTGTGTTGGTAAACACCGCGACATGCTGCTGCTGCTGCTGCACCCCTCACCCGAACATTCCTCCCCCTCACTGAACATTCCTCCCCACCACCCGAACATTGGCCTCCAACTGTAAGTGCTCCATAACATTCTTTACTGCCCATTTACCTTCCGTGTTCTTGAGAATATCCTTGTATCCGTCCAAAGCATGGCAGTGTTGAAGTAAGATAATTATGAAGAGAAAGCGCTAAGGCACTGAAAGGAATAGGAAGCCTAGAATCTGGGATATGATGATAACTATCTGGGGTAGGGCGGAGGTCAGGAACGCCGCGCAGTCACCTGGACTGTCTGTTAGGAATCGAATACCGACCTAATTTAGCGAGACCGTCGCTGTACCGACCAATCCACGTGCCAGGTGTGAATAACTGACTGTATTGCCCCAGTCTGACAAGCTAATCTGCCAGGTAGATATGATGAAGTGTGATTTTCGTTTACCTTATATTATTTGGGAATGTACAATTGTACACAGCTGCACAGTCAACCATAATGCCAACGCTTGACCTTATATAGTGGCCTAACTAACATCAATATTTACTGCTATACTTAGCAGTGTCATCCCATGTAGAAATGATAAACTTAAGAAGCTTGAGCTCTAGTTAACCCCTAAGTATATCTAACCACACTTGTATTTATGCAAATAAAGTATTATAAGTAAACCATTTTACAGATATCCTACAGTTTACCTAGCCCAATTTTACTTAGCAGATATGGGTTATTAAAGCTCTCTGCTGTATAATTTAATGGGCCTTTTTAAATCTATTTTGATACGAAAAATCTCTATCTGGGTTAATCTGGAGAAAACAAAACGAGCGTCAAGTGACAACAATGAACGGTTACTGAGCTGGTGGGGTATAATTACAAAACTCTCGTCTCGGGTGGGGTGGTGAGGACCTAAAAGCGACCTAGAGAGGAATCTGGTTGAGCCTACACATAGAAGTCTAAGGTCAAATCTAAGGGCTGAATATAGGTGCCATGACTTTGACAGTAGGCCAGGTGAGGGAGTGAACGGGGAAGACCTCTATAGATTAATATTCGAATCGAGTCATGAAAGGCATCTTTCAATTCCATCGATAAATCCGGACGCTGTCCAAATTCAAATGGTATGCTTAGCTATGTCTATTGATATAAATGAGTGTTAGATCGATTGATATATTTTAGGATAATTTGCATAAAAAGGATTTGCCTGCTGTAAAGGAAAACCAAATGCTACCATACTAACACCTTCTTTATCACTGGACACGAGGCGGCATATCACGCGCCGTTTCAGATTGCTTTGATAACAGAATTAGAATACAATTATTAAACTTTTAAATCAGTTTAGCACCGATTTTTAATTACAGTAGCTTTTATCGCCAAGTTAAAGCAGAAGACCACAAACGATCTGAGGCGAATCATGACATGAGACAAAAAAGTAAATATATTTGCCCGCACACTAAATAAAGTTAACATACAGCTAATACGGGATAAATAAAACTGCGCTGTTCAACTCCAAGAAGGAAACCCAGAACTAACAAATGGAGGAAGACCTAGACCATGCCCGTGGAGATGAAGGTTCTGGTGTCCTAGAACAGGTTCTGGTGTCGTCTCTATTAGATAGGTGGAGACGACAAACGAACTGAGCTAGGTGGAAAGACGACCAAGAACCAGCCAGATGGATACGACCCACAACCAGTCAGGTAGAGACGACCTCACAACCAGCCAGGTGGATATCACCACCTGTCAAAGACACCCACACCAGGCAGGTGATACGACCCTCAAGCGTGCAGATAACGTAGTCTGAATGATACGCGAACAACTTAGCATTCCAGTGGCGCTCAGGACGGCTGCCATGAATGACCGAGTTCGTGATAGCAAAATGGGTAGTTGAAGTGGCTTACAATCTATAAAAAAAGACCTGAACAAACAACAACAAATTCTCGTTAAATACTAATGCTCGTTAACCCGTAACCAGTTAAAATTCTCGTTAAACACCGACGCTGTTTAATCGATGAATAATAACACAGTTGATAAACTTTTGAACTTCTCATGAACACGAGTTTGGTTTCTATCATGTAGTAATCACGAACTGCAATGTAAATCCTCATCCACCTACTTCAAATGCAATAATTGCGCAACAGAACAAAAATCAAGCTAATCTACCCATAGGCCATAACTACTGCACAAAATTGAAATATATAAAAGATGTAAATTAATATGTGAGAAATAACCTATTTTTTGATACTACATAATAACATTAAAATTGCTGTTTGCGACCAGTTGTCTTATGGGATCACCCTTCCCCCTCCCCCCCCGCCCCTTGACCGGTCTTATCTTGCAGGTTATCTTTAGATGCATTTACGGGCCCGCTTAGGTCCCCTAGCTCGCTCCCGCCCGGTCCTCAACCAGGCCTCATTTTTGTTACAACACCACCAGAAAACAGCCAGTAACTCCTGTCTTAACTCCCCAGGTACCTATTTACCTGCCGTACGGTATCAGGGGAATAGGGACTCGCTCTCGGTTCACCGTAATAAAGTAGTGCGGGGGGTGATGAGTGATAAAATGATGAAACCATGAGGGAAATAGACAGAGTAAATAGGTGAACCGGTGGGGGATTGAAAGGAGATAATGGATGCATGGTAATGGTGTGTTTGGGTCTTTGAAAAAAAAAGGAGAGGAATGGTAGCAGGAAAGGGCCAACTGGGGACACAGAACCAGAAAAAGAAATAATATAAAGATAACTTATTGAAATTTTTCCGTATCCTTTTTTCTACCATTTTCCCCCTCATAGCGGGCCTTTCCCTTTTCCCCCTTTCCCTTCCTCCCCCCCCTCCCCCCCCCTTTCCCCCTTCCCTACCTCTTTGTTCTCCCCTTTTCCCTTTTTTTCCCCCTCGGTTCTTTTCCCTCCGCGCGGCGCCCCTTTTGTTGCCTTTCCCTTGTTCTCCCTTCCTCCTCCTCTCGCCTCCTCCTTTTTTGTGGTTTGATTTTTTCCTGTGAGACCATTAAGTACTTGTCAATACCCCCACAGCTGTTAATCGTACGTTTTGTACCTTTTGTGCCCCTTCAACCCCACCCCCTCCCCATTAAAACCCCCCCCCCGCCCTTTTTCGCTCCGTACCCCTTTTCCCGTCAACTTATCACGAACCCCCTTTTAAACTAACTTATCTTTTTTCGTTTTTTTATTTCTATCATTTCTATTTAACTTTTTTTTATTCCTTTTTTAAACACAATTTATACCTAATCCCCCCCCCCCCCTTTTCCCTCCTTCCTCCCTTCCCCTCCCCTCCAGCGATGGGCCTTTTTCCTCTTGTTCTCCCCTTTTTCGTTAGACTCTTTTTCCCCCTTTTAGCTTACGTTTTTTTTATTTCTTTTTGGTTACTCTGTTGCATCCCACCCTAACTTGCCCATTTTCTTCCTTTTTTGACCTCACTCTTTTTTTCCGTGGTAATGATCCAGTTGGAAATCCGTTTCCCCAAAAGTTCATTTCCCCACCTCACTGTGTTATTATTCAACCTCAGAAAACAGGCCGGGTGTTTACACTTGGAGTAATTAACTGGGGTTGTTCTGTATACGAGAATTAGTACTTTTTATTAATTGAGAATTGTTTGTTGCTTTTTCGTCATAGAATTGAAGCCCACCGCCTGAACAACTCTCCATTTGTATCTCATCGAAACCTGGAATTACACCCGGGCCTCTGTATTTGTTACCCCGCCATGACCACTGCTTACCAGTGCGTCCGTTACCCCTTCACTTATGACTACTGCGGTCCGTGCTATCTGCCCCCGGCATGTTGTTGAGTTGGTTCAGTATCAAACTGGTCCTCGGCTGTAGCGTACTCTACTCCCATGCCATCTGGTTGTTTTCCGCCGTCACGCCCCCTTCCTACGCCCCTTCCCATCTGGTTAGGTTTTTCACTCCGCGCTCTTCGGCCCTTTCCTTACCCAGCTTTACCGTTCTGTGTCTCGTTCTTTCCACACCCTATATCAATAGAGACGACACCAGTCTAATACCCCCGCTCTCCAGTACACCCCCTAGAACCTGGTCACACTCCACCCGGGCTACAGGTTTTCCTTCTATTTGGCCTCTTCCTTTCCATTTGATGTATTTGTTCGGTTGTGTTTGTTTTTACCTCTTATTGCCATTGCTTCGCCACCCCCACCAGCGACAGTATTTATCTTATCCCGCTCTCCCATTACAGCTTGCTTTTTATTTTTTTTACACTTATCTTTGTAGTGTGTTTTGCTCCCAGGCGATAAGATATTTAGTTTTTGCTCCCATGTCCCTTAGCCATTCCGCCATCTTATGTTTCCCCCCCCCCCCTTTCGTTTGTCCTGGGTTTTGCTTACCCCCATTCCTGTCCGGCCCTTCGCTCCCCCCCAAAAGCTACTGGGAATTAAACCATCGACCCGTGCCCTAAAACTGATTTAAAGTTTAATAATTGTCATTGTAAACTATGGTATCACAAAGCCAATCTGCAACGGCGCTGGTTTGGTCAGGTTCCCATTGGAAATGGAGGGTTTAGTGTATTTTTTTTTTTGGAGCATTTTGGTTCCTTCCCTTTATCATAGGCAAATATCCCTTTTATGCAATCTTCCTAATTAATACTATCACGGAGTACATCATTTTATATCAAGGAATAGCTAGTTGACGACCCATTGATGAAGCGTTCCGGATTTATGAATGCGAATGAATAGAGGCTTCCTACGACTCGATTATCGAAAATTACTATACGAGTTTTTTCTTCCGACCAGGCAGTGTGCACTGTCAAAGTCATGGCACCTAATCAGCCTTAGATTTAGACTTCTATGTGCTAGGCGCCAACAGACTTCTATGTGCTAGGCGCTCAAACCAGATCCTTCGAGCAGAGTACGCTGTTAACCTATCCCGCCCCCATCATTCAGTAACGTTCAGTTGCCACACTTGACGTGTGTCTCCCAGTACTTAACCCGGATAGAGATTGTTCGTCAATCAAAATAGATTTAAAAAGTGTACCATTAAAAGATACAGCAGAGAGCTTTAATAACCCATATCTGCTAAGTAAAATTGGGCTAGGTAACACTGTAGTGATATTCTGTAAAATGGTTACGTTATATACTTTATTGCATAAATACAAGTTGTGGTTAGATATACCTTAGGGGTTAAATAGAGCTCAAGCTTCTTAAGTTTATCATTTCTACATGGGATGACACTGCTAAGTATAGCAGTAAATATTGAGGATTAGCCAATATATATAAGGTCAAGCGTTGGCATTATGGTTGACTGTGCAGCTGTGTACAATTGTACATTCCCAAATAATATAAGGTAAACGAAAATCACACTTCATCATATCTGTATCTGGGCAGTTAGCTTGTCACCGACTGGGGCATACAGTA
>WNGS01000852.1:26133-36687 GCA_020271785.1 Procambarus virginalis | reverse complement strand
TTGCGCTAAATGGAGGCAAACCAAGCAACCTTGGAGGATTTTGACCTCGCCAGTGATGAGGTCAAAAGGAATCTGATGGAGCTGAATGTGACAAAGCCTGTTGGCCTGACGGAATCTTAACCGTGGGTACTAAAAGAAGGTGCAGAAGCACTAAGTGTGCCACTCTCTATGGTGTATAACAGGTCACTGGGAACAGGAGACCTACCAGAAAGCTGGAAGACAGCTAATGTAGTCCCAATATACAAAAAGGGTGACAGGCAAGAGCACTGAACTATAGGCCAGTTTCCCTAACTTGTATACCATCCAAGGTGATGGAGAAGATCGTGAAAAAAGGCTCGTAGAGTATCTGGAGGGAATAGCTTTGTAACACACCACCAGCATGGGTTCAGAGACGGTAAATCATGCCTCAAAGGGTTAATAGAGGTCTATGACCAGCAACAAAAATTAGGCAAGAAAGAGAAGGGTGGGCAACTACATTTTCTGGACTGTCAGAAAGCTTTTGATACAATACAAAAGGCTGTTACGAAAGTTGGAGCAACTGGCAGGAGTAAAGGTAAGGCGCTCCAGTAGATAAGGGAGATCTAAGCAACAGGAAACAGCGAGTAACTGTTGCTTAGATAACTGTTGCTGACCTCTATGTATATTGCTGTCAGTGACAGCAATATACATGGAGGTCAGGGCCAGCAATTATACATAGAGGTCAGGGCCAGCAATATACATAGAGGTCAGGCCAGCATATACATAGAGGTCAGGGCCAGCAATATACGAGAGGTCACGCCAGCAATATACATAGAGGTCAGGCCAGCAATATACATAGAGGTCAGTACCAGCAATATACATAGAGGTCAGGGCCAGCAATATACATAGAGTCAGGCCAGCATATACATAGAGGTCAGCGCCAGCGATCTATCATAGAGGTCAGCGCCAGCAATATACATAGAGGTCAGGCCAGCAATATACATAGAGGTCAGTACCAGCAATATACATAGAGGTCAGGGCCAGCAATATACATAGAGGTCAGTACCAGCGATATACATAGAGGTCAGTACCAGCGATATACATAGAGGTCAGTGCCAGCGATATACATAGAGGTCAGTACCAGCGATATACATAGAGGTCAGTGCCAGCGATATACATAGAGGTCAGTACCAGCGATATACATAGAGGTCAGTGCCAGCAATATACATAGAGGTCAGTGCCAGCGATATACATAGAGCTCAGCTATACATTTCCCTTATATAATCTTTATGTTGTTATCATGTCCCCCCCCCCCTTATCTCTCCTCTCCGGCAGCGTGGTAAGGTCCAGTTCTCTCAGTCTTTCCTCATAGCTCAATTCCCTAAAAATTTTCTAATATTTTTTCGGCTCCTTTTTTGACTTTAGCTTGAATCTGTGTCCTCTTGTTCGTGAAGTTGCTGGTCTGAGGAATTCGTCTTTGTCAATTTTATCTATTCCTGTTAGTATTTTGAAAGTGGTGATCATATCATCTCTATTTCTACTATTATCTAGTTTTGGTATGTTTAGCGCCTCTAGTTTTTTTCCTAACTCTAGTTTTTCAGTTCCGGAAGCCATTTTGTGTCATGCCGTTGCACCTTTTCCAGTTTATATATGTGCTTCTTGAGATTTGGGCACCATACAACTGCTGCATATTCCAAATTTGGTCTTACAAAAGTCATGAACAGTTTCTTTAGTATTTCACAATCTATATAATTAAAAGCAAGTCTGAAGTTGGAAAGCGACGCATACGCTCCTCTCACAATGTTCTTTATGTTCCTCTGGCGACAGCTTACTGTTCAAATCCACCTCTAGGTCTCGTTCTTTATTAGTTCTGTAATTCATTTCCACATAATTTGTAAGTTGTGTGTGGTCTATTTTCTCCGATTCCACATTCCATAACGTGGCATTTATTCACATGAATTCCATTTACCACTTGACGCTCCTAGTACTTATTTTATCTAGACCAATTTGAAGGGCATTACATCACGCCCTTACTTGTTATACGACTTGTTATGGACCATAGAGAGTGGCACACTTAGTGCTTCAGCCTTTTAGCAGCCATGGTGAGATTCCGTCAGGTCCAACAGCCTTCGTCACATCTAGATCGAGCAGATACCTCCTAACCTCATCTCTGGTAATTTCAATATCTTCCAATGTTGCTTGGTTTAATGCCACCCCTCTTAGTTCAGGACTTCTCCCTGCGCTATTGTGAAGACCTCCTGGACTTTCTTGTTGAGTTCTTCACACACCTCTTTGTCATTCTCTGTGCACCAATCCTCTCCCTTTCTCAGTTTCATCACCTGTTCTTTCACTGTTGTTTTCCTCCTGATGTGGCTGTTTTGGTTGCGACTTGACTTTATTTACTATTTCATTTTCAAACTGTCCTTCTGCTTCTATCCTCACTCTGAGGTACCCATTTCTGACTCTCTGGTACCTCTCTCTTTGCTCTCTGGTGTTCTATTATTTCTGCAGTTTATCCATGCCCTTGTGCTTAGCTGCCTTGCTTCCTTACATGCCTGATTGAACCATGGATTCCCTTTATGCTTTCCGGTTTTTTCTTTCTGGGCCGTGATAAACCTGTTTTCTGCCTCCTGACACTTCTGGGTGATGTAGTCCACATGCCTGTACAGACTCTTATCTGAGCTCTGTCTCCCACGGTATTCTTATTAGGAATTTTCTTATCTCATCATAGATTTCACATCGGAATACCAGTCTTTTGCTCTTCAGTCCTTTCCCTGGGTAGGTTCGTAAAGTATTCGTAGTTCGTATTCACCTTTATTTCGTAAAGGTGAATATCAGATCAAGTCTGGCTGCTTCATCATATCATCTCAATCTTGTGGGCCCCTTGACATGTTGGCATAGAACGTTTCTTGTCGCCACGTCTAATATTTTATCTGTGCATGTTTCTGTCCCTCAGTATGGTTCTCTGCTTTCTCAGTCTATCTTTCCATGGTTGAAGTCACCTTTGATTAATAGTTTAGATTTCTTCCTGCAGGTAATAGAAGCTGCTCTCTCTATGATGTTAATGGTTGCCATGTTGTTCCTATCGTACTCCTGTCTGGGTCTTCTGTCAATTAACGGGGGGAGGGGGGGGTTATATATTACTACTGCTGTTATGCTTAGTCTTAACACTGCCATAGTGCCTGCTATGTAGTCTGTGAAATCTTCACATCCTGGGATGTCCATTTCTTCAAAACTCCAGTCCTTCCTTATCAGCAGACCCACTCCTCCTCTTCCCTCCTTCTCTTTCCTTACTATATAGTAGTCCCATGGAAACTCTGCATTTGTTATGATGCCTGAGAGTTTTGTTTCCATGAGTGCTATTACATCTGGGTTTTCGTCTTATGTCCTTTCTCCATGTTCACTTGTCTTATTCATAATTCCATCTATGTTTGTGTACATCACTTTAAAGCTCACTTTCATCTGTCCTTCCTCCTCACTTACTTTTCTTCTTGCTGGCTGTTCCCCTGGTGCACTAAGTTGTCCCTTGTAATGGGTTGCATGGATGGGGTTGGTGTGCTGTGTGATAATTAACATGAGTTCAGGGGATGCTGGTGTGGGGCATCGTTCAAGGAATAGGGGGAGAAGTGAGGACTTTGGGAGAGGGGGGGAATGGGGGGAGGAGGGACTGGGTGGGCATTTAGTAGAGAGCTAGGAGGCGTTGGGACAGGGAAGACTTCAATTGGGTGGAAGGTGGGAGTGCTGCACTTCTCTCTGGGGCTGCTGGGAAAAATAGGCAGATGGATCTACAATTTCCTGACGAACAGAACCCAATGTGCAATAGTCAACAAAATAAAATCTGGTCCATCAACCGTGAAGAGCTCAGTCCCCCAGGGTACTGTGCTGGCTCCAGTACTCTTTCTCATCTTCATATTGGACATAGACAAGAACACAATCTATAGTACTGTATCATCCTTTGCAGATGGCGCTAGAATATTTATGAGAGTAGACAACATAGAGAACACAGCAAACCTCCAGTCAGATGTAAATCGAATCTTTCTATGGGCTACAGAAAATAATATGGCATTTAATGAAGATAATTTCCAGCTCATGCGCTATGGAAAAAATGAAAACATAAAAACAAAAGCCACGTACAAAACGCAGTCAAATCATAACACATAACGAAACAGTGAGGATCTGGGTGTACTCATGTCGGAAGACCTTACCTTTAAAGAACACAATAAAGTGGCCGTCACAACTGCAAGAAAAATGACAGGTTGGATAACAAGAACCTTTCACACCAAAGATGCCATACCGATGACGATACTCTTCAAGACGCTAGTGCTCTCTAGAGTGGAGTACTGCTGCACAATGACAGCCCCTTTCAAAGCTGGAGAAATTGCTGACCTGGAGAGCGTGCAGAGATCCTTTACTGCTAGAATCCACCCAGTAAAACATCTAAACTATTAGGACCGACTAAAGAGCCTAAATCTGTATTCTCTTGAGCGCAGGCGGGAGAGATACATAATAATCTACACGTGGAAAATAATAGAGGGGCTGGTCCCAAACCTGCACACAGAAATAACATCACATGAGACCAGAAGACATGGCAGGATGTGCAGAATACCACCGTTGAAACGCAGAGGTGCAACAGGTACTCTGAGAGAGAACTCTATCAACATCAGAGGCCCGAGACTGTTCAACACGCTTCCACTACACATAAGGGGCATAACTGGCCGACCCCTCACAGTGTTCAAGAGAGAACTTGATGAACACATCCAAAGGATACCTGATCCACAAGGCTGTGACTCATACATCAGGCTGCGAGCAGCCGCGTCCAACAGCCTGGTTGACCAGTCCAGCAACGAGGAGGCCGCGGCGATGACCGGGCCGCGGGGACGCTAAGCCCCGAAACCAACGCAAGGTAATCCCAAGGTAGATAACCACCACATCACTGCTTAATGCATTCCATTTTTTAACTACTCTGACACTGAACAAATTTTTTCTAATGTCTCTGTGGCTCACTTGGGTACTAAGTTTGCACCTGTGTCCCCTTGCTCGTGTCCCACCCGTGTTAAAGAGTTTGTCTTTGTCAACCCTGTCAATTCCCCTGAGAATTTTGTAGGTGGTTATCATGTCTCCCCTTACTCTTCTGTCTTCCAGGGACGTGAGTTTCAGCTCCTTTAACCTTTCCTCGTAGCTCATACCTCTCACTTCATGGACTAGTCTGGTGGCATACCTTTGAATCTTCTCTAACTTTGTCTTGTGTTTAACTAGGTATGGACTCCAGGCTGGAGCTGCATATTCCAGGATTGGTCTGACATAAGTGGTATACAAGGTTCTGAATGATGCCTTACACAAGTTTATAATGGCAGTTGATGTTATCCTTTTGATGTGGGCTTCTGGGGACAGGTTCGATGAGATATATCAACCCCCAGATCTTTCTCTCTATTTGACTCTTGCAGAATTTCATCTCCCAGATGGTACCTTGTGTTCAGCCTTCTGCTTTCTTCGCCTAATTTCATTACTTTACACTTTCCTGAGTTGAACTTCTGCCATTTTCTAGGCCATTCCTCTAGTTTGTCCAGGTCGTCCTGTAGTCTCTATCTGTCTTCATCTGTCTTGATTCTTCTCATAATTTTTGCATCATCAGCAAACATTGAAATGAATGAGTCTATACCCTCTGAGAGATCGATTACATATATTATAAACAGGATAGGTCCAAGTACAGAGCCCTGTGGAACTCGGCTGGTGACATCTCGCCACTCTGATGTTGGGTGTCATGTTATGTGTTATCTCTTACAGGAATTATTATTGTTGTATACGATTTGTTTCTGTCTAGTGATAATTATTGCTGTGTATACATACGTATTGTCTGAGAGTTGTGTTTTAAGTGTACTTGATACACTAATGAATTCTCCTTCTTTTGCTAGTGTAAAGAGAGCTGTTCATGAATGTTTCAGTTAGATCACTGTGTACTGTACAGAAGGAGAGATCACTGTGTACTGTGCAGGAGAGAGATCACTGTGTACTGTACAGAAGGAGAGAGATCACTGTGTACTGTACAGAAGGAGAGAGATCACTGTGTACTGTACAGAAGGAGAGAGATCACTGTG
Source organism: Procambarus virginalis (assembly GCA_020271785.1). Classification (NCBI taxonomy): domain Eukaryota; kingdom Metazoa; phylum Arthropoda; class Malacostraca; order Decapoda; family Cambaridae; genus Procambarus; species Procambarus virginalis. The sequence goes on along the minus strand of WNGS01000852.1, from coordinate 30,634 downwards.
TACTGTGCAGGAGAGAGATCACTGTGTACTGTGCAGGAGAGAGATCACTGTGTACTGTACAGAAGGAGAGAGATCACTGTGTACTGTGCAGGAGAGAGATCACTGTGTACTGTACAGAAGGAGAGAGATCACTGTGTACTGTACAGAAGGAGAGAGATCACTGTGTACTGTGCAGGAGAGAGATCACTGTGTACTGTGCAGGAGAGAGATCACTGTGTACTGTACAGAAGGAGAGAGATCACTGTGTACTGTGCAGGAGAGAGATCACTGTGTACTGTGCAGGAGAGAGATCACTGTGTACTGTACAGAAGGAGAGAGATCACTGTGTACTGTGCAGGAGAGAGATCACTGTGTACTGTGCAGGAGAGAGATCACTGTGTACTGTACAGAAGGAGAGAGATCACTGTGTACTGTGCAGGAGAGAGATCACTGTGTACTGTGCAGGAGAGAGATCACTGTGTACTGTGCAGAAGGAGAGAGATCACTGTGTACTGTGCAGGAGAGAGATCACTGTGTACTAAATTTAAATTTTAAATTTTGCCCCGAGGGGCGAGTTTATTGGGCAGCGCCACTCATCTTGTGAGTGGACACACCGCCATAGTGACAGTATTGGGCAGCGCCACTCATCCTGTGAGTGGACACACCGCCATAGCAGCATGTACAACACTCCCCAATAGGAAGAAAACCCGCTGGGTTGTTCATCCTGTCACTTGTACCCAGACACAGCTGGGACTTGCTTAACTGTCTCAAGTGAACAGCTCCTCAAACAAGAAGATTAACATCTATCAACCCTTAAAAGCTTACGTTATCTTGCGGGTGCAAAATGGGGAAATCTTTTAAGAACAGTATCAATATTTGACAGATAGTGTTTTCCTAACTCAAACAATGTGGGGTTTATTATTCTACACATATTTCTGATGTCTCTCAGGTGTTCACATTCTCTCAGGTAGTGGTCAAGGCGGTGTCCATCACTCTCACCACAGATTCTGCAACTTCGCTGCTCAACTGTTGTTTCCATTCCATATCTCCATGGATATCTGTATCCAAGACGGATTCTCGCTATTACTGATTCTCTCCCTCGTCCTCCTCCTCTTCGGCCATAATGATTGGGATTGCCAGCTGCAACCATGTTGTACCATCGTACAGATTCACTGGTTTGTGCTTCTATCCTCCTTTCCTCAGTTACCTTGTCACGGTGATGTTGCCTGACAATACCTCTAATTTGTAGTAGAGTCTTGTGTATGAAGTATTCAATATGGTCTCCTTCAGCGCCTTCAGCAGCCAGCACATCTGCTCGTTCATTCCCACATATCCCAACATGGGAGGGAATCCACAGAAACTTGATGACTCTTCCCTGATTGGTAAGTACTCTCACAGCTCTCTTAATTTCAGCGACTATTGCAAGATTTTCTGCCCGATTTTTACTTAGGCTTTGTAGTGCTGCTTTTGAATCGGTGCAAATAACTGCACCATTAGTGTTCCGTTCAAGAAACTTTAGCGCCATAACAATGGCAGTTAGCTCTGCTTGCGTTGAAGAGGCATAGTTCTCAATACGTGCTTTTTCTTCATATCTGCGTTGGAAAGTATTATCCTTGATTACCGTGTATCCTGCACCAGCCCTGCCATTGACAGGATTAGATGACCCGTCAGTACTGTGCAGGAGAGAGATCACTGTGTACTGTGCAGAAGGAGAGAGATCACTGTGTACTGTGCAGAAGGAGAGAGATCACTGTGTACTGTGCAGAAGGAGAGAGACAAGTTCTCAACTTGCTGAGGATTAATGGTGAAACTCTCTGTTAACGATAGAAACGCTTGTGTATTAGAGTTAATTTATTTTAATAAATTTCTGTTAAGTTACATACGCTATCAATTCAACCCTTTCCCCAGTACCACTCTCACAATTAACTTATACACCTGACTTGATTTATTCACTTGATAAGTGAATAAAAAGTGATTTATTCACTTTTTGAAACATCTCAAATGTGAAAGTACCTTAGAAGCCTTGTACAGAAAACTAAATTTGACGAAGAACGCACAGCGTTCTGCGCCCTCTAGCGACCTGCGTTACAGCACAGCGATCGCCTGTGGCCCAAAAGGTTACCACATAGGAGGGGAGGAGAGTGTTTCCTCTGGTCTCTGACACTGGTGGCTGCTGGTTTGTGGTTAGCTCGTTTTTGGTCATTCAAAGTGGACTGTTGCAATTGCAAAGTCTTCAAAGAAAACACGGAGTCCTACAATTACTTTATTAAGCAGCTCATGAGGACAGTGGGTGTAGGCGAGGGGCCCCCCGTGCCTGTGTGTCCCAGTGGGTGTAGGCGAGGGGCCCCCGTGCCTGTGTGTCCCAGTGGGTGTAGGCGAGGGGCCCCCGTGCCTGTGTGTCCCAGTGGGTGCAGGCGAGGGGCCCCCGTGCCTGTGTGTCCCAGTGGGTGTAGGCGAGAGGCCCCCGTGCCTGTGTCACAGTGGGTGTAGGCGAGGGGCCACCGTGCTGTGTGTCCCAGTGGGTGTAGGCGAGGGGCCCCCGTGCCTGTGTCACAGTGGGTGTAGGCGAGGGGCCCCCGTGCCTGTGTCACAGTGGGTGTAGGCGAGGGGCCCCGTGCCTGTGTGTCCCAGTGGGTGTAGGCGAGGGGCCCCCGTGCCTGTGTCCCAGTGGGTGTAGGCGAGGGGCCCCCGTGCCTGTGTCCCAGTGGGTGTAGGCGAGCGGCCCCCGTGCCTGTGTCCCAGTGGGTGTAGGCGAGGGGCCCCCGTGCCTGTGTGTCCCAGTGGGTGTTGGCGAGAGGCCCCCGTGCCTGTGTGTCCCAGTGGGTGTAGGCGAGGGGCCCCCGTGCCTGTGTGTCCCAGTGGGTGCAGGCGAGGGGCCCCCGTGCCTGTGTGTCCCAGTGGGTGCAGGCGAGGGGCCCCCGTGCCTGTGTCCCAGTGGGTGTAGGCGAGGGGCCCCCGTGCCTGTGTCCCAGTGGGTGTTGGCGAGAGGCCCCCGTGCCTGTGTGTCCCAGTGGGTGTAGGCGAGGGGCCCCGTGCCTGTGTGTCCCAGTGGGTGCAGGCGAGGGGCCCCCGTGCCTGTGTGTCCCAGTGGGTGTAGGCGAGGGGCCCCCGTGCCTGTGTCCCAGTGGGTGTTGGCGAGAGGCCCCCGTGCCTGTGTGTCCCAGTGGGTGCAGGCGAGGGGCCCCCCGTGCCTGTGTGTCCCAGTGGGTGCAGGCGAGGGGCCCCCGTGCCTGTGTGTCCCAGTGGGTGCAGGCGAGAGGCCCCCGTGCCTGTGTGTCCCAGTGGGTGTAGGCGAGGGGCCCCCGTGCCTGTGTCCCAGTGGGTGTAGGCGAGGGGCCCCCGTGCCTGTGTCCCAGTGGGTGTTGGCGAGGGCCCCCGTGCCTGTGTGTCCCAGTGGGTGCAGGCGAGGGGCCCCCGTGCCTGTGTGTCCCAGTGGGTGTTGGCGAGAGGCCCCCGTGCCTGTGTGTCCCAGTGGGTGCAGGCGAGGGGCCCCCGTGCCTGTGTGTCCCAGTGGGTGCAGGCGAGAGGCCCCCGTGCCTGTGTGTCCCAGTGGGTGTAGGCGAGGGGCCCCCGTGCCTGTGTCCCAGTGGGTGTAGGCGAGGGGCCCCCGTGCCTGTGTCCCAGTGGGTGTTGGCGAGGGGCCCCCGTGCCTGTGTCCCAGTGGGTGTTGGCGAGGGGCCCCCGTGCCTGTGTGTCACAGTGGGTGTAGGCGAGGGGCCCCCGTGCCTGTGTGTCCCAGTGGGTGCAGGCGAGGGGCCCCCGTGCCTGTGTCCCAGTGGGTGTTGGCGAGGGGCCCCCGTGCCTGTGTCCCAGTGGGTGTAGGCGAGGGGCCCCCGTGCCTGTGTCCCAGTGGGTGTTGGCGAGGGGCCCCCGTGCCTGTGTCCCAGTGGGTGTTGGCGAGGGGCCCCCGTGCCTGTGTCCCAGTGGGTGTAGGCGAGGGGCCCCCGTGCCTGTGTCCCAGTGGGTGTTGGCGAGAGGCCCCCGTGCCTGTGTGTCCCAGTGGGTGCAGGCGAGGGGCCCCCGTGCCTGTGTGTCCCAGTGGGTGCAGGCGAGGGGCCCCCGTGCCTGTGTGTCCCAGTGGGTGTAGGCGAGGGGCCCCCGTGCCTGTGTCCCAGTGGGTGTAGGCGAGGGCCCCCGTGCCTGTGTGTCCCAGTGGGTGCAGGCGAGGGCCCCCGTGCCTGTGTCCCAGTGGGTGTAGGCGAGAGGCCCCCGTGCCTGTGTGTCCCAGTGGGTGCAGGCGAGGGGCCCCCGTGCCTGTGTCCCAGTGGGTGTAGGCGAGGGCCCCCGTGCCTGTGTGTCCCAGTGGGTGCAGGCGAGGGCCCCCCGTGCCTGTGTCCCAGTGGGTGTAGGCGAGAGGCCCCCGTGCCTGTGTGTCCCAGTGGGTGTAGGCGAGGGGCCCCCGTGCCTGTGTCCCAGTGGGTGTTGGCGAGGGACCCCCGTGCCTGTGTGTCCCAGTGGGTGCAGGCGAGGGGCCCCCGTGCCTGTGTCACAGTGGGTGTAGGCGAGGGGCCCCCGTGCCTGT
>WNGS01000852.1:14350-25133 GCA_020271785.1 Procambarus virginalis | reverse complement strand
TCTCGATTCCACATTCCATAACGTGGCATTTATTCACATGAATTCCATTTACCACTTGACGCTCCTAGCACTTATTTTATCTAGACCAATTTGAAGGGCATTACATCACGCCCTTACTTGTTATACGACTTGTTATGGACCATAGAGAGTGGCACACTTAGTGCTTCAGCCTTTTAGCAGCCATGGTGAGATTCCGTCAGGTCCAACAGCCTTCGTCACATCTAGATCGAGCAGATACCTCCTAACCTCATCTCTGGTAATTTCAATATCTTCCAATGTTGCTTGGTTTAATGCCACCCCTCTTAGTTCAGGGACTTCTCCCTGCGCTATTGTGAAGACCTCCTGGACTTTCTTGTTGAGTTCTTCACACACCTCTTTGTCATTCTCTGTGCACCAATCCTCTCCCTTTCTCAGTTTCATCACCTGTTCTTTCACTGTTGTTCCTCCTGATGTGGCTGTTTTGGTTGCGACTTGACTTTATTTACTATTTCATTTTCAAACTGTCCTTCTGCTTCTATCCTCACTCTGAGGTACCCATTTCTGACTCTCTGGTACCTCTCTCTTTGCTCTCTGGTGTTCTATTATTTCTGCAGTTTATCCATGCCCTTGTGCTTAGCTGCCTTGCTTCCTTACATGCCTGATTGAACCATGGATTCCCTTTATGCTTTCCGGTTTTTTCTTTCTGGGCCGTGATAAACCTGTTTTCTGCCTCCTGACACTTCTGGGTGATGTAGTCCATCATGCCTTGTACAGACTCTTATCTGAGCTCTGTCTCCCACGGTATTCTTATTAGGAATTTTCTTATCTCATCATAGATTTCACATCGGAATACCAGTCTTTTGCTCTTCAGTCCTTTCCCTGGGTAGGTTATTCCTACTTCCACCAGATACTCAAATGTTACAACACTGTGGGTCACTTATTTCAATGGGGAGGGTGGGGGGGGGGTGTTCTGTTCTGATTTGACTTCCCTTATTTCGTAAGGGTGAATATCAGATCAAGTCTGGCTGCTTCATCATATCATCTCAATCTTGTGGGCCCCTTGACATGTTGGCATAGAAAGTTTCTTGTCGCCACGTCTAATTTTTTATCTGTGCATGTTTCTGTCCCTCCGTATGGTTCTCTGCTTTCCCAGTCTATCTTTCCATGGTTGAAGTCATCCTTGATTAATAGTTTAGATTTCTTCCTGCAGGTAATAGAAGCTTCTCTCTCTATTATGTTAATGGTTGCCATATTGTTCCTATCGTACTCCTGTCTGGGTCTTCTGTCAATTAACGGGGGGAGGGGGGGTTATATATTACTACTGCTGTTATGCTTAGTCCTCCCATTGCCATAGTGCCTGCTATGTAGTCTCTGAAATCTTCACATCCTGGGATGTCCATTTCTTCAAAACTCCAGTCCTTCCTTATCAGCAGACCCACTCCTCCTCTTCCCTCCTTCTCTTTCCTTACCACATAGTAGTCCCATGGAAACTCTGCATTTGTTATGATGCCTGAGAGTTTTGTTTCCATGAGTGCTATTACATCTGGGTTTTCGTCTTATGTCCTTTCTCCATGTTCACTTGTCTTATTCATAATTCCATCTATGTTTGTGTACATCACTTTAAAGCTCACTTTCATCTGTCCTTCCTCCTCACTTACTTTTCTTCTTGCTGGCTGTTCCCCTGGTGCACTAAGTTGTCCCTTGTAATGGGTTGCATGGATGGGGTTGGTGTGCTGTGTGATAATTAACATGAGTTCAGGGTAATGCTGGTGTGGGGGCATCGTTCAAGGAATAGCGGGAGAAGTGAGGACTTTGGGAGAGGGGGGGGAATGGGGGGAGGAGGGACTGGGTGGGCATTTAGTAGGGAGCTAGGAGGCGTTGGGACAGGGAAGACTTCAATTGGGTGGAAGGCGGGAGTGCTGCACTTCTCTCTGGGGCTGCTGGGAAAAATAGGCAGATGGATCTACAATTTCCTGACGAACAGAACCCAATGTGCAATAATCAACAAAATAAAATCTGGTCCATCAACCGTGAAGAGCTCAGTCCCCCAGGGTACTGTGCTGGCTCCAGTACTCTTTCTCATCTTCATATTGGACATAGACAAGAACACAATCTATAGTACTGTATCATCCTTTGCAGATGGCGCTAGAATATTTATGAGAGTAGACAACATAGAGAACACAGCAAACCTCCAGTCAGATGTAAATCGAATCTTTCTATGGGCTATAGAAAATAATGTGGCATTTAATGAAGATAATTTCCAGCTCATGCGCTATGGAAAAAATGAAAACATAAAAACAAAAGCCACGTACAAAACGCAGTCAAATCATAACACATAACGAAACAGTGAGGATTTGGGTGTACTCCTGTCGGAAGACCTTACCTTTAAAGAACACAATAAAGTAGCCATCACAACTGCAAGAAAAATGACAGGTTGGATAACTAGAATCTTTCACACTAGAGATGCTATACCGATGATGATACTCTTCAAGATGCTAGTGCTCTCTAGAGTGGAGTTCTGCTGCACAATGACAGACCCTTTCAAAGCTGGAGAAATTGCTGACCTGGAGAGCGTGCAGAGATCCTTTACTGCTAGAATCCATTCAGTAAAACATCTAAACTATTAGGACCGACTAAAGAGCCTAAATCTGTATTCTCTTTAGCGCAGGCGGGAGAGATGTATAATAATCTACACGTGGAAAATAATAGAGGGGCTGGTCCCAAACCTGCACACAGAAATAATATCACATGAGACCAGAAGACATGGCAGGATGTGCAGAATACCCCTGTTGAAACGCAGAGGTGCAACAGGTACTCTGAGAGAGAACTCTATCAACATCAGAGGCCCGAGACTGTTCAACACGCTTCCACTACACATAAGGGGACTTAACTGGCCGACCACCACCCCCCCCCCCTCACAGTGTTCAAGAGAGAACTTGGTGAACACATCCAAAGGATACCTGATCCACAAGGCTGTGACTCATACATCAGGCTGCGAGCAGCCGCGTCCAACAGCCTGGTTGACCAGTCCAGCAACGAAGAGGCCGCGGCGATGACCGGGCCGCGGGGACGCTAAGCCCCGAAACCAACGCAAGGTAATCCCAAGGTAGATAATGTCGGGGTTTCACGGTGTTCTCGTTAGAGAAGGGTTAAAGCAACAGTAGACTGGATCTCCTTTCCAGGTGGTTGCTCCAACAATAACCCTTACTCACCGTCGTTCGGCGGGTCTTCCCTCGATCCTCTAGGCTCCACTGCTGGCCTCGGAGAGTACCCCAGTCGGTCTCACAACCGGCCTTTAAATTGCAAGATGAGTGAGGGCACAGATCGTTCCCTCAATCTGTGGCCCGCCCCGACACCGAACTCTTACACAGCCTTCAAGGTCGCCAACTGTTTTTTTTAGGTGTCCAGTAACACTGCAGTGGTCAGGTGTAATTGTGGCAAGAGCAAATTCCAGTAATATAGTATCAGGCAGGTCACTCTGCTTTACTTCATTACACGGTCACAAGATAAATGGAGGGGATGATATCAAACACCAAAGAGTTTTGGTATTTTACTTAAAAGACAACGAGAAATATATATGCATCAATGTATCAGGAATAATATATGACAATTGCTCCATTCATAGCATAATATTCTAGAGCGCACCGATATGGTAACATCGGCAGCGCCACGCGTCTCCTGTCAGATGTCAGCTGACCGGGACCCTCGCGATCGTGGGAACAGACTAGTACTTGTTTTCTAATTCTGTCACGATCCCCGTTTATTTAACTTTTTCCAAAACACTATTCAACATTCACATGGCTTACTTATGATTTCACTGGCCTCACGACCAACATCTTATTCACAATACTCTCACAGTGGCTTTTCACCGTACCAAAAGATTACTCTATTCTTAATAATATTTACTGTGAATGCACTCACTTGATCACTGAACTTTTCTTTATATCTATACTTTCTCTCAAAGAGATATCACTGGCAATCACTTCACGTATATGATATTATTCAGTACACAGTCATGTCATATATAAATCAGTAATCAAATTTCAGGCATATATATATATATACATCATGAAGATCAATACACAGGCATTTATATCAATAGATCATAGAGATCAACACACAGGCATTTATATCGATAGATTATAGAGATCAACACACGGGCACTTATATCAATAGATTATAGAGATCAATCCACAGGCATTTATATCAATAGATTATAGAGATCAATCCACAGGCATTTATATCAATAGATTATAGAGATCAACACACCAATATCTGGTTTACTACCAATATATATATATAATAATACTCACTGTAAATTAATAATAGTCACAGTAAATTCTCTGATGAATCTTGGTGCTTGCACACACCCACACATAGATATATATGTAAACTGATACTGTGAGCGCTCTGGGCAGGCTCACCACATACTGTGCTCTCTGTGACTTAGACTCAAGTGAGACTTGCTCACGACATATAAAATATCCTGACAAGAAAATATATAGCTAACTAAAGGGGAAATGGGAGGGTAACTGTAAACACCTACTTCACCTATCCTAGGATGACAGTTGGGTTGTAGCTCCTGGTCCAGGCTCTCGCCTCGTTCACCATCCAGAAACACAAGCCCACACCTTAGGATGTCGCGTCTCGCCGCTTCTGTACACAGCAGGTCCGTGCTCCTTCCTCTACAGTACGTCGCAGGGTTGAAGTCGGTCTCCTGGCCGTCAACTTTCCTCCCAACTACGGCAGCCAGCCTACGTCTCGGCGGTCGTCGCACGTTTCCCAATTAGTTCTTGTCACTGTACTCCCAGAGGAACTGCCTCTCACCACTACGAAGTCACTGTGAAGTTATCAGCCGTCCCAGACGATACTGCTTAAGCTCCACACGCACAGCACCCGACTTCAGAGCACTTGAAGCTCACAACACTGTCAATTCCCTCGTCGTCTAGATATATCGCTAGGTATTTGGGAAGACTTCTCGACGTGCTTGCATCCAACTGTTGACTCGTAGGGTTCCACGAAGGTGGGGTTACTGTCAAACTTGACAGGATCGTCGATCACACGTTCAACCTGGTTGACAAGGCTGTCAACCCGGTTCACTCACGGTGGGTGGCCCGGCCACTAAGCTGTCTCTTATACTGGTGAACCGCCAATGACGACACACGTCGATGCCCGGCCCACTTCTTGCAACGCACCTGTCCCCTGAGCACTTGTTGCTCAATATTCTGTCAATTCCTTATCTGAGCCACATCTGGGTTGCAGGAAGACCTCACAGAGTGCGTGCCAACAACTGGAGACGCTTACATCCACCGGAGTTCGGTAAATCCGTCACTCTGACAGGACGACCGATCGCGCGTCCTACCTCTCGGACGTGTCGTGAAAGACTGATATCGCCTCGGCGCCAACACGGCCGGACTCCCCATGCCTATGTGACGTCACTTTTCCAAAGTTGGTTTTCATTGGCTCCCAGTGCCACGTCGCTGACGGTGACCAATCTGGCGCCACTGACGTCACACAGTTTTGGCGGGAGAACAGACTCGCCAGCGCCATATTGGCTCCCTAAAGGGCCTATCCCACAGGCAAAATGTTCTATTTTCGCAAATTTCTCGGCTCATCGAGAATGCTGTTCTCTCCCACATATGTTCAATTGATGCCTGCAATGTAGAGAACGCTCGGGAATAGTGGACATGACTCTTACAGCAGGCGTGGGAGAATTAGAAGGGGGGAACACCGTCACAATAACCACCACATCACTGCTTAATGCATTCCATTTTTTAACTACTCTGACACTGAACAATTTTTTCTAATGTCTCTGTGGCTCACTTGGGTACTAAGTTTGCACCTGTGTCCCCTTGCTCGTGTCCCACCCGTGTTAAAGAGTTTGTCTTTGTCAACCCTGTCAATTCCCCTGAGAATTTTGTAGGTGGTTATCATGTCTCCCCTTACTCTTCTGTCTTCCAGGGACGTGAGTTTCAGCTCCTTTAACCTTTCCTCGTAGCTCATACCTCTCACTTCATGGACTAGTCTGGTGGCATACCTTTGAATCTTCTCTAACTTTGTCTTGTGTTTAACTAGGTATGGACTCCAGGCTGGAGCTGCATATTCCAGGATTGGTTATAAGTGGTATACAAGGTTCTGAATGATGCCTTACACAAGTTTAAAGGCAGTTGATGTTATCCTTTTGATGTGGGCTTCTGGGGACAGGTTCGATGAGATATATCAACCCCCAGATCTTTCTCTCTATTTGACTCTTGCAGAATTTCATCTCCCAGATGGTACCTTGTGTTCAGCCTTCTGCTTTCTTCGCCTAATTTCATTACTTTACACTTTCCTGAGTTGAACTTCTGCCATTTTCTAGGCCATTCCTCTAGTTTGTCCAGGTCGTCCTGTAGTCTCTATCTGTCTTCATCTGTCTTGATTCTTCTCATAATTTTTGCATCATCAGCAAACATTGAAATGAATGAGTCTATACCCTCTGAGAGATCGATTACATATATTATAAACAGGATAGGTCCAAGTACAGAGCCCTGTGGGACTCGGCTGGTGACATCTCGCCACTCTGATGTTGGGTGTCATGTTATGTGTTATCTCTTACAGGAATTATTATTGTTGTATACGATTTGTTTCTGTCTAGATATTATTGCTGTGTATACATACGTATTGTCTGAGAGTTGTGTTTTAAGTGTACTTGATACACTAATGAATTCTCCTTCTTTTGCTAGTGTAAAGAGAGCTGTTCATGAATGTTTCAGTTAGATCACTGTGTACTGTACAGAAGGAGAGAGATCACTGTGTACTGAGCAGAAGGAGAGAGATCACTGTGTACTGTGCAGGAGAGAGATCACTGTGTACTGTACAGAAGGAGAGAGATCACTGTGTACTGTACAGAAGGAGAGAGATCACTGTGTACTGTGCAGGAGAGAGATCACTGTGTACTGTGCAGGAGAGAGATCACTGTGTACTGTGCAGGAGAGAGATCACTGTGTACTGTACAGAAGGAGAGAGATCACTGTGTACTGTGCAGGAGAGAGATCACTGTGTACTGTGCAGGAGAGAGATCACTGTGTACTGTACAGAAGGAGAGAGATCACTGTGTACTGTGCAGGAGAGAGATCACTGTGTACTGTGCAGGAGAGAGATCACTGTGTACTGTACAGAAGGAGAGAGATCACTGTGTACTGTGCAGGAGAGATCACTGTGTACTGTGCAGGAGAGAGATCACTGTGTACTGTGCAGAAGGAGAGAGATCACTGTGTACTGTGCAGGAGAGAGATCACTGTGTACTAAATTTAAATTTTAAATTTTGCCCCGAGGGGCGAGTTTATTGGGCAGCGCCACTCATCTTGTGAGTGGACACACCGCCATAGCAGCATGTACAACACTCCCCAATAGGAAGAAAACCCGCTGGGTTGTTCATCCTGTCACTTGTACCCAGACACAGCTGGGACTTGCTTAACTGTCTCAAGTGAACAGCTCCTCAAACAAGAAGATTAACATCTATCAACCCTTAAAAGCTTACGTTATCTTGCGGGTGCAAAATGGGGAAATCTTTTAAGAACAGTATCAATATTTGACAGATAGTGTTTTCCTAACTCAAACAATGTGGGGTTTATTATTCTACACATATTTCTGATGTCTCTCAGGTGTTCACATTCACGTAGATAGTGGTCAAGGCGGTGTCCATCACTCTCACCACAGATTCTGCAACTTCGCTGCTCAACTGTTGTTTCCATTCCATATCTCCATGGATATCTGTATCCAAGACGGATTCTCGCTATTACTGATTCTCTCCCTCGTCCTCCTCCTCTTCGGCCATAATGATTGGGATTGCCAGCTGCAACCATGTTGTACCATCGTACAGATTCACTGGTTTGTGCTTCTATCCTCCTTTCCTCAGTTACCTTGTCACGGTGATGTTGCCTGACAATACCTCTAATTTGTAGTAGAGTCTTGTGTATGAAGTATTCAATATGGTCTCCTTCAGCGCCTTCAGCAGCCAGCACATCTGCTCGTTCATTCCCACATATCCCAACATGGGAGGGGATCCACAGAAACTTGATGACTCTTCCCTGATTGGTAAGTACTCTCACAGCTCTCTTAATTTCAGCGACTATTGCAAGATTTTCTGCCCGATTTTTACTTAGGCTTTGTAGTGCTGCTTTTGAATCGGTGCAAATAACTGCACCATTAGTGTTCCGTTCAAGAAACTTTAGCGCCATAACAATGGCAGTTAGCTCTGCTTGCGTTGAAGAGGCATAGTTCTCAATACGTGCTTTTTCTTCATATCTGCGTTGGAAAGTATTATCCTTGATTACCGTGTATCCTGCACCAGCCCTGCCATTGACAGGATTAGATGACCCGTCAGTACTGTGCAGGAGAGAGATCACTGTGTACTGTGCAGAAGGAGAGAGATCACTGTGTACTGTGCAGAAGGAGAGAGATCACTGTGTACTGTGCAGAAGGAGAGAGACAAGTTCTCAACTTGCTGAGGATTAATGGTGAAACTCTCTGTTAACGATAGAAACGCTTGTGTATTAGAGTTAATTTATTTTAATAAATTTCTGTTAAGTTACATACGCTATCAATTCAACCCTTTCCCCAGTACCACTCTCACAATTAACTTATACACCTGACTTGATTTATTCACTTGATAAGTGAATAAAAAGTGATTTATTCACTTTTTGAAACATCTCAAATGTGAAAGTACCTTAGAAGCCTTGTACAGAAAACTAAATTTGACGAAGAACGCACAGCGTTCTGCGCCCTCTAGCGACCTGCGTTACAGCACAGCGATCGCCTGTGGCCCAAAAGGTTACCACATAGGAGGGGAGGAGAGTGTTTCCTCTGGTCTCTGACACTGGTGGCTGCTGGTTTGTGGTTAGCTCGTTTTTGGTCATTCAAAGTGGACTGTTGCAATTGCAAAGTCTTCAAAGAAAACACGGAGTCCTACAATTACTTTATTAAGCAGCTCATGAGGACAGTGGGTGTAGGCGAGGGGCCCCCCGTGCCTGTGTGTCCCAGTGGGTGTAGGCGAGGGGCCCCGTGTCTGTGTGTCCCAGTGGGTGTAGGCGAGGGCCCCCCGTGCCTGTGTGTCCCAGTGGGTGTAGGCGAGGGGCCCCGTGTCTGTGTGTCCCAGTGGGTGTAGGCGAGGGCCCCCGTGCCTGTGTCCCAGTGGGTGTAGGCGAGGGGCCCCCGTGCCTGTGTGTCCCAGTGGGTGTAGGCGAGGGGCCCCCGTGCCTGTGTCCCAGTGGGTGTAGGCGAGGGGCCCCCGTGCCTGTGTCCCAGTGGGTGTAGGCGAGGGGCCCCGTGTCTGTGTGTCCCAGTGGGTGTAGGCGAGGGGCCCCCGTGCCTGTGTCACAGTGGGTGTAGGCGAGGGGCCCCCGTGCCTGTGTGTCCCAGTGGGTGTAGGCGAGGGGCCCCCGTGCCTGTGTCCCAGTGGGTGTAGGCGAGGGGCCCCCGTGCCTGTGTGTCCCAGTGGGTGTAGGCGAGGGGCCCCCGTGCCTGTGTGTCCCAGTGGGTGTAGGCGAGGGGCCCCCGTGTCTGTGTGTCCCAGTGGGTGTAGGCGAGGGGCCCCCGTGCCTGTGTGTCCCAGTGGGTGTAGGCGAGGGGCCCCCGTGCCTGTGTCCCAGTGGGTGTAGGCGAGGGGCCCCCGTGCCTGTGTCCCAGTGGGTGTAGGCGAGGGGCCCCCGTGCCTGTGTGTCCCAGTGGGTGTAGGCGAGGGGCCCCCGTGCCTGTGTCCCAGTGGGTGTAGGCGAGGGGCCCCCGTGCCTGTGTGTCCCAGTGGGTGTAGGCGAGAGGCCCCCCGTGCCTGTGTCCCAGTGGGTGTAGGCGAGGGCCCCCGTGCCTGTGTGTCCCAGTGGGTGTAGGCGAGGGGCCCCCGTGCCTGTGTGTCCCAGTGGGTGTAGGCGAGGGGCCCCGTGCCTGTGTGTCCCAGTGGGTGTAGGCGAGGGGCCCCCGTGCCTGTGTCACAGTGGGTGTAGGCGAGGGGCCCCGTGCCTGTGTCCCAGTGGGTGTAGGCGAGGGCCCCCCGTGCCTGTGTGTCCCAGTGGGTGCAGGCGAGGGGCCCCCCGTGCCTGTGTCCCAGTGGGTGTAGGCGAGGGGCCCCCGTGCCTGTGTGTCCCAGTGGGTGTAGGCGAGAGGCCCCCGTGCCTGTGTCCCAGTGGGTGTAGGCGAGGGGCCCCCGTGCCTGTGTGTCCCAGTGGGTGTAGGCGAGGGGCCCCCGTGCCTGTGTGTCCCAGTGGGTGTAGGCGAGGGGCCCCCGTGCCTGTGTCCCAGTGGGTGTAGGCGAGGGGCCCCCGTGTCTGTGTGTCCCAGTGGGTGTAGGCGAGGGGCCCCCGTGCCTGTGTGTCCCAGTGGGTGTAGGCGAGGGGCCCCCGTGTCTGTGTGTCCCAGTGGGTGTAGGCGAGGGGCCCCCGTGCCTGTGTCCCAGTGGGTGTAGGCGAGGGCCCCCCGTGCCTGTGTGTCCCAGTGGGTGTAGGCGAGGGGCCCCCGTGCCTGTGTCCCAGTGGGTGCAGGCGAGGGGCCCCCGTGCCTGTGTGTCCCAGTGGGTGTAGGCGAGGGGCCCCCGTGCCTGTGTCCCAGTGGGTGTAGGCGAGGGGCCCCCGTGCCTGTGTGTCCCAGTGGGTGTAGGCGAGGGGCCCCCGTGCCTGTGTGTCCCAGTGGGTGTAGGCGAGAGGCCCCCGTGCCTGTGTGTCCCAGTGGGTGTAGGCGAGGGGCCCCCGTGTCTGTGTCCCAGTGGGTGTAGGCGAGGGGCCCCCGTGTCTGTGTCCCAGTGGGTGTAGGCGAGGGGCCCCCGTGCCTGTGT
>WNGS01000851.1:10000-13658 GCA_020271785.1 Procambarus virginalis | reverse complement strand
TAGAGAGAGATACCAGAGAACCAGGAACGAGTATGTCAGTGTGAGAAGAGCAGCTGAGAAAAGGTATGAAAATGATATAGCTAATAAAGCCAAGACTGAACCAAAGCTACTACACAGTCACATCAGGAGGAAGACAACAGTGAAGGAACAGGTGATGAAACTTAGGGTGGGCGAGGACAGGTACACAGAGAATGACAAAGAGGTGTGTGAAGAACTCAACAAAAGGTTCCAGGAGGTCTTTACAATAGAACAGGGAGATATCACGGCGCTGGGAGAGGTGGCAGCAAACCAGGTGACCTTGGATAGGTTCGAAATTACAAGAGATGAGGTCAAAAAGCACCTATTGGAGCTGGATGTGAGAAAAGCTGTTGGGCCGGATGGAATCTCGCCATGGGTATTGAAAGAGTGTGCAGGAGCACTTTGCTTACCACTCTCCATAGTGTATAGTAAGTCACTGGAAACGGGGGACCTACCAGAAATATGGAAGACTGCTAATGTAGTACCAATATACAAAAAGGGTGACAGACAAGAGGCACTGAACTACAGGCCAGTGTCCTTAACTTGTATACCATGCAAGGTGATGGAGAAGATTGTGAGAAAAAACCTAGTAACACATCTGGAGAGAAGAGACTTCGTGACAACCCATCAACATGGGTTCAGGGAGGGTAAATCTTGCCTTACAGGCTTGATAGAATTCTACGATCAGGTGACAAAATTAAGCAAGAAAGAGAAGGGTGGGCGGACTGCATTTTTTTGGACTGTCGGAAAGCCTTTGACACAGTACCCCATAAAAGGTTGATGCATAAGCTGGAGAAACAGGCAGGAGTAACAGGTAGGGCGCTCCAGTGGATAAGGGAGTACCTAAGCAATAGGAAGCAGAGAGTTACAGTGAGGGGTGAGACCTCAGACTGGCGTGAAGTCACCAGTGGAGTCCCACAGGGCTCTGTACTTGGACCTATCCTGTTTCTGATATACGTAAATGATCTCCCAGAGGGTATAGACTCATTCCTCTCAATGTTTGCTGACGACGCCAAAATTATGAGAAGGATTAAGACAGAGGAGGACAGCTTGAGACTTCAAGAAGACCTGGACAAGCTGCAGGAATGGTCGAACAAATGGCTGTTAGAGTTTAACCCAAGCAAATGTAATGTAATGAAGATAGGGGTAGGAAGCAGGAGACCAGATACAAGGTATCATTTGGGAGATGAAATACTTCAAGAGTCAGAGAGAGAGAAAGACCTGGGGGTTGATATCACGCCAGACCTGTCCCCTGAAGCTCATATCAAGAGGATAACATCAGCAGCATATGCCAGGTTGGCTAACATAAGAACGGCCTTTAGAAACTTGTGTAAGGAATCTTTCAGAACATTATATACCACATATGTCAGACCAATCCTGGAGTATGCGGCTCCAGCATGGAGTCCTATCTAGTCAAGCATAAGACTAAACTGGAAAAGGTTCAAAGGTTTGCCACCAGACTAGTACCCGAGCTGAGAGGTATGAGCTACGAGGAGAGACTGCAGGAATTAAACCTCACTTCGTTGGAAGACAGAAGAGTTAGGGGGGACATGATCACCACATTCTTGATTCTCAGGGGAATCGACAGGGTTGATAAAGACAGGCTGTTTAACACAAGGGGCACACGCACTAGGGGACACAGGTGGAAACTGAGTGCCCAAATGAGCCACAGAGATATTAGAAAGAACTTTTTAGTGTCAGAGTGGTTGACAAATGGAATGCATTAGGAAGCGATGTGGTGGAGGCTGACTCCATACACAGTTTCAAGTGTAGATATGATAGAGCCCAATAGGCTCAGGAAACTGTACACCTGTTGATTGACGGTTGAGAGGCGGGACCAAAGAGCCAGAGCTCAACCCCCGCAAGCACATCTAGGTGAGTACATGTGTCCTCTTCTCCTGGTCCCCTCATGTGTCCTCTTCTCCTGGTCCCCACATGTGTCCTCTTCTCCTGGTCCCCTCATGTGTCCTCTTCTCCTGGTCCCCACATGTGTCCTCTTCTCCTGGTCCCCTCATGTGTCCTCTTCTCCTGGTCCCCCTCATGTGTCCTCTTCTCCTGGTCCCCTCATATGTCCTCTTCTCCTGATCCCCTTATGTGTCCTCTTCTCCTGGTCCCCTTATGTGTCCTCTTCTCCTGGTCCCCTTATGTGTCCTCTTCTCCTGGTCCCCTTATGTGTCCTCTTCTCCTGGTCCCCTTATGTGTCCTCTTCTTCTGGTCCCCTTATGTGTCCTCTTCTCCTGGTCCCCTTATGTGTCTTCTTCTCCTGGTCCCCTTATGTGTCCTCTTCTCCTGGTCCCCTTATGTGTCCTCTTCTCCTGGTCCCCTCTCAACAGTCAGTGCCCATTTCTTCCTCCGTTCAGTTCCCAACACCTCACAGCACACACTGTATCCCCATCTCCTCCCTCCCTCCCTGCCCACACATGACCTTCCCTCATCAATGTAACACAAAGGTTGCACCCATAACAAAGGTGCCATCTGAACATATATTTTGACAACTGTTATCTCCACAACCCGTCCTCCTGATGCCAGCACCTCTCGTAACTGTGAGCACCATCGTGCACATGTCGCTGGACCACACACTTGAACCATTGGACACACACATAATAGAATTGGTACTATTTATTTAACAATCCGCAAAAATATAGCTATATATATATATATATATATATATATATATATATATATATATATATATATATATATATATATAAAAACATTTTATATTTTAAAACAAAATATATTTATATATATTAAAACAAAAATATTTTATATATATTAAAACAAAATATATTTATATATATTAAACAAAATAATTTTATATATATTAAAACAAAATATATTATATATATATAAAACATTTATGATAGATGTTCCCTTTGGGAATCTTAATTTTAAAATAAATAGGAAAACCAGGGATATACTGAACATCTTGTTTCAGATTCTTTACTTTAAATACATAACGTTTCGAATACTTCTTGTATTCATCATCAGATCTAAAAGAAAAAAATAGAAATCACAATCAAATAACTGGTAAACAAAGAACTCATACTGAATATAACTGCCTATCAAAGAAAGGAAAATTATTAAAAACAAACACTTAAGCTTACTAAAGTGATCAATACAAATAAACTTATTAACTGTCACATAGATAAAAGCTAATTCAAAAACATTAAATTACAACAAGAATTTATAACTACTACAACAAACCATACTATTAAACTTACGTGAAGTGATCAATTGAAGTGAGATTTGATAGCTACCACATAGATACTAAACACTATAACAAATATTATATCATGACTACAAATCTACAAAAAATGTATATAAAAGACAAACAGAATAAGCGACAATTATAAAATACTAATCAAAATCGTATAAAAACTCAATATTAAATAAAACTAAATAACAAAAAATGTATTATGTATCCTAAATAAAAAGATTAAAATAATGTACAATGTCAAGACTTGAAATAAGTAAGAAAAGGCAACAACATGGTAGACAAACAAAATTATAATAAAATTAAACTACCAGAATGAACTATAAAGCAAATTACAGGGCCTACTGTGCACTACACAGTGTACAATTGAACAGCCGAAAGGTTGCTATTTAATAAAGGCCGCAGCTCCTTATATATAAGGAT